>VVHJ01033650.1:0-11694 GCA_015107715.1 Tylochromis polylepis
AAAACACCCATGTAGGTGTGGACGTAGCGGAAAAGAGTTAGTAGTTTATTTTATTGCTACCTGTAATTTATTGGAGTTTACTTTTATTTGTTTGATTGTTTACAAAAGGTTTGAGGTGTGAAATAAACTGCAATGGAGTTTGAAAACAAAATATGGGTGTGTGATTGGAGGATGTGTTTGTGCCGAGGGGGGGCAAAAAAAAAGGTGGGAACCACTGCCATAGCACATGATATCTGTTCCAAATTCCTATTGGTAAACCAGTATATTAATCATGTATGCAGTTTAAAATGTGATTACATATTTTATCCAATGTATATCAAAAAATGCCTTAATAAGCTGTACTACTTTATTTGAGGTGCCCCTGTATATTTAGCAATTCTTACAGGGGATGAAAGTACTCCTGGTGACCCATAAATAAAGACTCAATGAAGTAAAATTGACTTTTGACCCCCTGTGGTGTTCTGACCCTGCAGCTGAGAACCCTGTTGCTAAATGGTCGCTAGAATCAGATAAAAGTCTGTTTGATCCAACCACATTAATGAGGTCAGTGGCTAACAAGACCTTTTGATGGCACTTGGAACTCTGATAAAAATATACATGAATGGAGCCAGACATCAAATGTAAAAAATCCTCCAGTTTCATTTCTGTTTGTTGCACCAGTGAACTGATATTAAAATTGTGGATGTGCAGATTTGCAGTGATTAAAATACTGTATTCGTCCTGTTTGTGGTCTAGGGAGATTTCAGTGTGTGACTGCCCCTGTGCTTATACACATCTCAATATCCTTTACAGCCTAGTGTAGACCAATTCTGTACTGCTGAAAGAGACAGTCATGTGTGTGCTACAAATGTGTGTTTGTATGTGGAATAATAATAATTCTATTTATATTGCATCACTGAGAACTGAGTTTCAGAATCCTTTGATATGCTAAATGCTAAGTTCAAACAAATGCACATTAGGGTCAAAAACTAAACGGGATGAATTTAAAGTTGTAGACGGCCATATGTCTTACAAAACATAATACAAAAAAAGCAAAAATACTGTCAACGTAATAAATGACAAGCAGAATTTTTAAAAACAACAAACACACATATATAATCACAATAATTTGAAAAAATGTTGCACAAGGATATAAAACTATCATAAAATTACAATGTTAAAAAAAAAGTGATCCAGACAGGTCATTTGAAAACCGAGGGATCCTGATGTCAAAAACCACAGTTACCTTAGATTCAAGCCCAAACTTTGAAACAGACAGGAGCGCCTTGGAGGATTTAAAGCTTCAAATGCTTCACATAGGATCAACATTTCTACCATGTCATTTAGGACAAGCGCCAGACAAACATTAAACTGATCAGTAAAACCAATAAGAAGCCTCGATGCTACATTTTGAACTAGTCTGAGGTGAGGTCAAGGCTTTTCATGGCAGATCAGAATTTGAGAACTTCAGTTCAATTCTGGTCATTAATCTTATTAGAACGAAGGACTGGACAACTTTTCTAAGGTGAGGTTCAAAGTTCAGTGCTAGATCTAATTCTATCGGTGTGTAGATAGAATTAGGTTAAAGAAAATTTTGTTCAATCTAACTGTCAGCATCATTAAGACAGTCTCAAAGAGCAGCAAGGCTTTAGGTTGGGTATATGTCCTCTTTATATTATGGGTGTGCTATCTGTGCAAGCAAGGCAGGCAGTGCTTGCCCAGTAAAGTCTAAAAATACACATCAATTCCAACATATCAAACTCAAATCAATCTCGCTCCTTGCATTTCCACACGAGGTATTTCCATTAAAGGAACTCATATTGTTTGTTTGCATCAATCTTGTAAATTAGTGACATGTGACTGCATTTGGCTCTTGATCCTGGAAGCTTGAGCACCAGCTGCTGAATCTATAATTTATGCAATTTTCATGTGCATGGCCCCTTCTGTGTCCCACTGACAAGCATTTTTTTTAGCTGTGCAACATGATTAAACCTGTGAAAAGCCTTCAGAAAGAGAGAAAATTCGGGTCATGAATGACAGCAGGAAGGAGTATAGAAAGGTGCAAGATGCAGGAGACTGCACAAAAAAGACAAGCAGCACAAAATCATGAAATGGTGTGTTTGGCTCATTGGTGTGTTAAACAGGCTGTTACTGTGCTTGTCTTTCTGTTTGAGTGTCAGGGGAATATCCTGTGTTGTTAAGCAGCATTTGACATCCTCACACCTTCATCACAGAGCCTTCCCTTAATATCGAGATGGCACCAAAGCTCTTTGATGTTCCAGTATTTAACCACTTAATCCCAAAGAGGGAGGGAAGAAATTTGTTTCTGAACTTGTACACACAAAAAACAAGTAGTTTTATAGTGGTAGCTTGGGATTTCACACTGATAATTTAAACAAGTTTACAGATAAATTACAGAGCGTGTGCTTCTCATTGCATGGGGTATCGATGATGTCACACCGGTCCGTTTTACAGGACGAATTAGCCAGTGGATCAAGTTTTGTTAAATCTGGGTGCACGGAGATCACACCCTGCTGTTGAAATAATCTGCTTCCGCTTTGGATTTGCCTGCAGGGAAGAAGACTGTAGCTCCACTCATAACAAGCTGTGCAAAATTTAAAAAGAACATCAAGAGGATGTTCTTATAGTTTTTGTGCCAGATTTGGCATCACAATGTAAACCAACAGAGAGGTAAATGTAGTATAAGAGCTGTGTCAGTTAGTTAAAAATAAGTCTGATTGAAGTGTTAAGACAATGAACAACAAGTCTCCCTTACTGCTGCTGTTATTATGTGCCGAGCTGAAACAGATGCTGCGTCTCAAAGAGCATTGTGAAATGTCATGTCTCGTCTGTCATGAGGTGACATGGCAAACGGGAGATTAGAGGATGAGTTAGTGAGCATAGAAGAAAGCAAAGAGAACAAGGCAGGAGAGAGGGAACGCTGGTTCAGTGTATGAGTAGTTGCAGTTTCAGTATTCCATTGAATGAATAATAGAGGAAGACGGGAGGGTTAAGAGAATTTCCTCTTAATGTGGAAAGAAGGGGAAGACAGAAGGGAAAGCATCTACAGCAAGGCATGCGTGTTTGTTAGGTTTTGCAGGAGTTACTGGACACTTAAAGCTTTATTTCAGTGCAACCAGGCATTCAAATGACAACCCTAATAGTACATGATCAAATTCTTAAATGTGTCTCCTGAGGGATGTCTGGAATTTTTACTGATTAATGAATTAGGTTGTACACGTAGTGAGGTGGAAAATCGCAGCCTTGGCTAATAAGATTTGAAGCTTTCCTCTTTTAGACTTACCCCTATTTCATCATTCCTGCTCTCCCCATCAAACCCACTAGCTCAGATGCTGAGTATACGCCAGCGGCAGCAACCCGGAGAACTGTTTTTCAAGCTCCTGAAGCGGTCTTGCCTCCTTTTTTTTTTTCCTTTCTTTTTTTTCCCCCTCTGCTTAAGCTCACTTGGCTGAGTTCTCGCTGACTTAGCAGCCTCTTCTGCGGATGCTTCTGGAGCTGCACATGAAAGTGTGTGTGTGTGTATATATATATATGTGTGTGTGTGTATTAAAAAAGAAAAAATAAAGATAGCATTGGGGAAAAAGTGTGTCAGGGAAACGGAAAGCACTGCCTTACCATTATTTTCTCCTTGCAGGTGAAGGATAAGAGACAAACATGACACACCATGCTTAATCATCTTTATGTTAGTGTTGTTTTTGAGTCCTAGGTTTCTGAATGATATTTGTGTAACTTTTCTATGTGGTTTTAATTTTATCAGTAATACTCTTATGTGATGTGATTTTACTAGATGTTGACAGTTTTCCTGTCCTATTTTTAATCTCATTTTAAATGTTGTTGTTAGGGGAATAATATTTCCTCCTATAATACACTTTGTAATAGTTGTTTAAAGTAGGATGCAAATATGATGTCACACACACTCACACGCCATTTTATTAGCTATTAGTTCTATTGAACTGCTTGTTGATGCAAATATCGAAATAGCCAACCACATGGCAGCAACTCCATGCATTAGGCATACAGACATGGTCAAGATGACCTGCTGAAGGTTCAAACTGAACATCAGAATGGGGAAGAAAGGTGATTTAGGTGACACTGAACGGCATGGTTATTGGTACCAGGCAGGCTGGTCTGAATATTTCTGAAACTGGTGATCTAGTGAGACATCCCCACACAATCTCCAGAGAATACTTTGTAAAATAAAATGCCTTGTTGAGGTCAGAGGAGAATGTTGACACTGCTTTCATCTGATGGTATCCTAACAGTAACTGAAATAACTATTGTTACAACCAAGGTATGCAGAAGAGCATCTCTGAATCCACAACAGGTCAGACCGTTAGCCCTTTTCCACTAGTACCTACTCGTCTCGATTCCACTCAGTTTTTAGGTGGTGGTACATGGTACTATATATATATATATATATATATATATATATATATATATAGTACCCACGCCGCTGGAGCTCCAAGCAATCTGACTCAGTCAGAATATATGATGTCAACAGACTACATGCCGCTGATTGGCCAGTCAGTGCCATCACTCGATGAGTCATGAGAGCGACTCTTTCATAAAAAGCATTAATCTGTCCTATCCTAACAGTTCAGGCTACTGCTGCTGTTGGTGGTGTAATGGTGTGTGGGATATTTTCTTGGCACACTTTTGAGCCCCTTGGAACCAACTGAGTTTAAACATTGTTTAAGCACCATAGACTACCTGAGTGCTGACCATGTCTAATAGATGTAAAGACATCTATTAAACATATTTGAGTGAAATAATAAGGATGTAGCATATTTTTGTAGGAAACACGTCCGTGTTATCGGTCATATATTTAGTGTTACATATAGTGAGCTTGGCATATGTACTCAGGCTTCAGACTCCTAAACTCTAAATGCTTGGTGTCCAAGGATTTTCTTCTTTTTTTATTTGTCTTGTATCTGTAAGCTTTCAAACAGGGAGGATATCCAGTGTGATTTAAACTGTTGTTTATGATCCTATGTATACTACATCATTACCTCAGAGCGACTTGTTAATGAGACCGCTGCTGTTTTTATATTTATGTTTTTAAGCAACCAAGCTTTTTTTCTTATTAATTAAATTATTTTGAATGCTATGCCACCTCAGGTTAGTGATTCTGTGTTAACAGTATGTCGAACATGACACTGTAGAATCCCCCCTTCAGCTCTGTGACCACTTACTCTGAGGGGTGGAGCTTCAGCTGGGTGCAGACGGAGTGCATGCTGCAAGGTTTCCCTCCATTGAAGCGAGAATTTGCAGAATCAGGGAGTCCAGTATTTAGACCGTCTTGCCAACTTCCAACAAGTTTGCTTGGAGAAATGCTTCCTTACTTTAAAAAGCTTTAGATGAAGCGTCTCTGGTAATTCCAGTCTACAGTGTGGCAGTCAAGTGCATTCTCAGCCTTCACGACAAATAAATGAGATGGGAAAAGATGTTTGAGGCAAGGACGCCAATCTGAATGACAGTCTCCTCTACAGCAGTCTCCCTTAAAGTGTTATGCTCAAACAAGTACCCAGTTGAGCCCATTTACTTCATATTTGCTTCTTTAGAAACAGGCAAAAACCATCTTTAATGCCCGCCACTGTCACTACGGGGGAAAATATGAATTGCTTATTTGCTGTGAGAGGGGCTTGAAATGAAAATAGCCACTCAGTCGATGTCTGTCTTATTTTTGTCCTTCAAACTCGCACGGTGAGAAAGTCTAGTGTAACCTCTGAACAAATTATGCTGCAGATTATTTGGAGTCCATCCTAGTTGAGGTTTTAGCGTCCAACAATTATGAAAACAAGATATGCAAACATTCCACGTCTTGTCTCGTGTTATAAATCAAATGCATCCCATTCTTATACAGTGATGTGCTTTTGCCCCTTGCATAAAGCCCAGAGTCACCTAGAGAAGACTGAAAGAGTGTATCTGTAGGGGAGTGTGTGGAAGAATCATTAATGGTTGCCTGCTGCTACTTTTGTCTCTGGATTGCAGAGGGTTACCCAAGGAATATACTCAGCATGTGCCTTTGACGTTGCCTTTGCGTTACAATTTAGTTCCGTCTTTCAAGTCACACCAACAGTGTGTCAGAAGTGGAGCGTTAATTCTCCACTTGGTCTTTTATTTTGAAATTAGTCTTGATTCTCGGTGCTGTTCTTGTGTCTGACATCTTGCCTCTTGATCTGCTCCGTGCAGCTTCTGTGAAAAATACACCCTTAACTATTTTGAGTGGGGTCGAGTGGAGAACTACTTGTGCGAGAGTGATCAGTTTGAGAGCACGTGTCAGACCCCCGTTATTCCCGGGTGGTGGAGACTGAGCAGTTACAAGATGATTTCTATTCTCCATCGTTGTCCTCTACCACCTGGGTTTCTCTTTGACCCCCACCCCCATCTGCCATCTCAGGCATCCCAGGGTGGGAGCTGCTTTACTGTCAAAAATACTCCATACTAAAGGTCAAACTTCATAAGAGATGACCCTAGTACTCCATCCTTTTCTTCTCATTTATTTATTTTTCTTTAATTGGAATTTTATTTAAAGTTCAGGAAAATATCCTATAAAAAGAAACGTTTTTTAAGTTGAGGAACAACAACACAATGAAATTCGTTTAATAATAATCAAAATTACAAATACAAAAAAAAAAGTAAAGATTATCATTGAGCAGCTCTGCTACCCAGGATTTATGCACAGCTCTTGAAGTTGTTTTTTTGTTTTTTAACACCTGTACATGTCCACGACATCGGCTGAATCACTGGCCTCCAAAGTGTCTGTTCAGGCCTCGGCCTCCAGCTGGGGCCAATCTGTTGGTCAGGTGTGGCTCGGCGGTAGCAGCCATGGCCTTGCCAGCAAGCTGAGAGTGCACACAGCACAAATACAGAAAGGAATACTGCTTACACTGCAGTGCAACACACAGGATAAAATCCACTAAATATTCTGGGGGCAATTCATTGTTCCTCAAATGGGAATGTTTCTGTTTATCTCAAAGAACATTTAAATAGAAACAGGAACATTATTGTCTGAGTTGACAGAAATCAGAGTGTTTCCCATCCCGTGTTCTGTAATTGAACAGGGACAGTGATGTGGAAAGTACAATTCATCTAGAAAAACAAAACAGAAATGATCAAAGACGTGCATTAGACGACTGATCTTTTGTTTGAAAATGGGACTATTGTGTTTAACCGATGTTTTAACATCTCCAGGTTGACATAGACAAGCTCTGATAATGCGTTAAACCCCACTGGAGAAACACTCAAGCCTGGCTACTGTTAGCCAGTTCCATATAAAAAGTAGTGAGCGGACCCAACATTGGCTGGATTATGTCTAAATAAAGCCTTGCACTGTATGAATCACTGTGTCACTGATCCCCTCTGCTTCCCAGACAACAGGTTTGCCTTCTGCAAGCTGTCATTGGCTTTCCACTCTTTCAACTGAAGAATAAAAGAGAGGAGAAACCGAGACTGTGTGAGGGAGAGAGGGGAGTTGACGTTCATCACTCGAGTGCCGTGGCTTAGCCTAAGAGGCTTGAATAATCAGTATGTTAAGCTGTCAGGGTGTGCGCTCGCACCTACCACGCGCTTACTAACTCCTGGGTGCTTTTTAATCAAGCAAAAACGCTGAGAGGCAGTGGCGAGTGCCAGGAGCCCAGGCTAAGAGATGAGCTTTAGAATATCTGTTACACTTTCTCCTGACATTACCAGACGTGCATTTTCACTGTAAGCTGCAGACACGTCTGTTTTTCTTTTTTTTTTCTTTAAAGAGGACACAGTCATTTTCTCCAATCCTTTACTCCATGTGAGTCATCATATTCAGTGTAGCTGCCTCATAGCGCCATTCATGTGTGCATTCTACAAATGGCTTTCACATTTACTGTGAATGAAGGCAATCTGTGTAGTTTCCAGTCTATTGTTCTCAGGTTTTTCATGACCTACTGCACTACAGGAGACCCTGGTGTAGAACGCCGTTACAGCATTGCTGAACTGTAACAGTCTAATTTAGATTATGAACAGAGACGTTATCTTCTGCCTTGACTTGGGCAAAATTAAAGGGCAACTGTAGAAAAACTAAAATACACCCTTGCTGCCACGGGAAATAAGGGGGTAAGTAGAAGCTAGGTGCTGTTTGGGTTTGATTAACTGATCATCAACACATGTGAGCGCCTTTATAAGAGCTCAGGTTTTGGCAGTTTGCTGGTATTGAGCATTCAGGTGTGTGTTAAGACAATGCCAAGGTAATCTGCAATGGTCTTTAAAGAAGCCATTGTTGCTTCCAGAACAGCTGTAAAGTCATTTCCAAACAATCTGAGGTCTGTCATTCTACAGTGAGAAAGGTTATCTGCAAGTTGAAAACATTCAAGACGGCAATTTCCCCCCAAGGTGTGAAATGCTCAGAGAAATTTAAAAAAAGCCAAGAGTTACATCTCAGACTCTACAGGCCTCAGCTAGCATTTTAAATGTTAAACTTAATGACTGTACAATTAGAAAAAGACTGAACAAGTATGCCTTGTTTGGAAGGGTTGCCAGGAGGAAGCCTCTCCTGTCTACAAAAGAATATGGCAGCACTGCTTAGGTTTTAGCATCCATCCATTCTCTACCGCTTATCCTTTTCAGGGTCACAGGGGGTCTGGAGCCTATCCCAGCTGTCTGAGGGCAAGAGGCAGGGTACACCCTGGACAGGTCGCCAGTCTGTCACAGGGCTAACACATATAGACAGACAACCATTCACACCTATGGGCAATTTAGAGTATCCAATTAACCTATCCCCACTAACTGCATGTCTTTGGATTGTGGGAGGAAGCTGGAGTATCCAGAGTGAACCCACGCAAACAGCGGGAGAGCATGCAAACTCCACACAGAAAGACCCCGGCCTGATGGTGGAATTGAACTCAGGACCTTCTTGCTGTGAGGCAACAGTGCTAACCACCTTGTCACCATGCTGCCCTAGGTTTTAGCAGTTGCATCTAAATGATCACAGGACTTTTGGATCAGTATCCTTTGGACAGACAAGAACAAAGTAGAGATGTTTGGCCATAATGCACAGAGGTACATCTGGAGAAAGCCAAACATAGCATATCAGCTTACAGACCCATCAAGAACATATTCTGTATGAAATCTGTTCCTCTTTGGCAGAAGCACATGACAAATCTGAGGTGTGTATAAGTTTTTTTGCCCACAACATGCTACCTAACCATTAAAGAAAATTCCTAACATGTCTGCTTGGATTGGAAACTACCTTTACCAGGTAACTGTTTTCCTCCCAAAGGTTCAATACAAACACAGACTTGTGTTGTGTAATTCAGGAAGTTCAGACACATAAATTCAGGTTTTAGTTGACTTTAGCTTTGATGTCTGAATGCCTTGTTTCTGCGGGTCATGCCGACAGTCCAGTGCACAGCAGCTAATTTGGACTTGAACGCTGTATGAGAGCTCTTGAGCTGTGTGACAAACTGTTATTGCATAGCACAAACCATGAAGAATAATAGATTTCTGAGTGCTGCGGTGCTGTTGTTGCAACCCATATGAAAAGACCATTTTATAACATCAAGACTTTAGCAGTGCAGAGCAATGACTAAGGAAATGGCTTTTAACAGACAACCATGTTGGCCATTGTTTCATGGTCACTTTTCATTTACATACAAAAGGGGACAAAAACTATCTTTAAAAAAACGCTAAATTATATACAACATATTTTCATGTTGTAGGGATTGCCATGATAAAAATATATATATATATGTGTGTGTGTGTGTGTGTGTGTGTGTGTAAAATATGTGTATGTATGATACTCGTTCTGTTGTTTCTTATAGCGAACAACAGAATGTTTGGTGTCTTGCTTGCTTCTGAGAAATTTCAGACTCGGATGAAGTGGCTCTACCAAGAAATGGCAGACTGCAAGCCAGCTGCTCATTCAGAAGAACAGTGAGGGGTTGGGGTTATGCAAACTTTTTACCCAACCATTGATTATTTATTTCCATCCATCCATATTCTTAACTGCCTGTCTTACTTATCGGTGCCTGAAGGGCTGGTTTCTATTGCAGCTGGCATAGTGTGACTCATACGAAGACTTTTGACTATTTTCTTTGACAAAAGTGGATAAAATCTGACTGATTTGAAAAGCTGTAAGACTGTTAATTGTAGAGAGGTTTAGAGGAATGGAAGTGCGAAGGGACTTTTACCTTTTCACTATGTTCACTTTATACCTCCAAGTTTATAAATAAAATAAAAATAACAAATCAAAATGCATTTTCAAAATTTAGGATCTTAGAGTCTGCATACCAATTTATTATAGACTTGGGGTCAAAAGACTGTAATTCATCATTTAGTCTATGCAGTTTAGGTCATGAGAAGAACAATAATAATAATAATGAATAAAGATGAATAAATAGTAGCTTAATTAAATTCATACACAATGACCTTAGGTGCATACCATATAGCAGTGAGGTGAATTCTTTAGGTCAAACGTCAAAGATCAAATTAATAGCACCAGTTTTAGGCTGTTGTCATAGGGTGGATGACTCTCTGGAGGGTGGGGCAGAAGTGGTTGGAAATTCTGAGTCAGTGGGTGGGTGTGTGGATTTAAAAAGTCCTCTAAATAATTGATTGTTACATGTGGGAGGCACCAATAAGGTATGCACAGTGTTTCTCTGTCACAATCTGGGTCACAGTATGTGACTGCATCAGCAGGTGTAAACATTGCTGTCAGTGTTGAAATGGTGAAAGCAGCTGATATTGGTATGACATGGATGGAACTTACTGGAAAACTGGTGGACACTCAGTTTCTTCTTTCGCCCTACTCAAACGCTGTCAACCTTATATTCCATTGTGCTTGTTTATTCCAGGTCACTTTTTCTTTTAATTTCCTGTGAGAAATCTTAATATCAGTGTTCCCATGAGCATTTGGAATAGTTTAATTTATTTGAAGCTGTCACGGCTTTGCTGTTGTTTTTAGCGAGACAACAATAAATCTGCATAGAAATGCTTGTTCTTTTAAATAGAAAAGTAATGAGTAACTGCACTGATATTCAAAGCATGAAATGGACCTTTCAACACATGTCAGAGTGAATTCCAGACACAGTAATAAATGAAAACAGTGGAGCTCTAATCTAATTTTTAGAAAACCCACCAAAAAACAGAGGTGCACAAGGCTAATTCTGACACAACCCTCCACCCTGGGTATGTGCATAGCTCTTTAATGACTACAGTTCACTTTACTCCAAGCCAACAATAATATTTTCTTGTTACTTCACCACTGCCCGTATTAGCGAGTATAAAAATAGTACACGGGGCAGAGGGGCTGCCTATTTATGACCATACTTCACCACCCATAGTGATGCAAGGAAAGCAGCAGGGAAGGCTAAAGCTGTGTTCCTGTCTCACCTTTTGCTTCTTAACCCTCAGCAGCCTCTTCCATTTCGCCCCCTCCCTACTCTCCATCCTCCCTGATTGATCTCAAAAACCTTCACTAGCTTAAATTACATCAGCCAGTGGCTTTTGCACAGAGACAGAACGGCCCTCGGGTTTCACAGATCATAATTCTCTCCAATAGCTTCAACTTTTAAGAGATGCCATGTTCAATTTCAGCAGCGCCTCACACCCATCCATTGCTTTGAATTATGACACCTGATAGATTGTTTAAGTTTATGGCCCAGCTCAGTGACAGAGAAATGCTTACAAATCAACTGGTCTAAAGGCAGGAGTGAAATGTAA
>VVHJ01033651.1:0-18194 GCA_015107715.1 Tylochromis polylepis
AGTTAAAAATATAAAAAGAAAAAAAAAAAAAAAAAAAAAATAAAAAAAAAAAATAAAAATTGTAAAAAAAAAAAAAAAAAAAAGTATTGTACTGATGTTTGTATCTATAACACAATACCAGGTATTAAACCAGAAATCACATATTGGTCTTCAATACCAAATTCTTTTTTGTGCTAGTTTTATTTGGTTTTGTTCTAGTTATTTTTGTTTTTTTAATGCTCATAATCACCATAAAACATAAAATGCCCCGCGACCCCAGAGATTCAGTCACCTCTGTAATGGTTTCAGATTTATTCCCAGTGGAGTTATACGCTACTGTGACATTCCCGTCCCCAGACAGGGTGTCCTTTATTGTCCTTTCTCCCTAAAAGGTACACGGTTGAACTTTAATTAATCCATCTGTTACAGAAAAATTCTCCATCTTCCCTTGAACCGTGTGAACCTTTAAAGTCATGGAGAAAAAAAAAAAATAACAGAAGAGATCACCACTTGCAATTTTCACTAGTCACATGTATTTCTAAAATCTGCAGGGGTGTCTACACCAAGAGACAACATTTCATAAATTACCCCTGCACGGCACCTTCTGTTAGACATTTACAGGCTCTCCAGTTTCTTTGTCATCCTGCTTATGCACATCTACAGTATACTCGCTGAAATTCATTTTCTCCCCGCTGCACTACTGACAAAATACCATTTAAGACACACTAAGCCACTGCTTATTACACCAGACAAGGACAAAGTAAGGTAGGAGAGTAGCTTAGTAAAGCATCACTGAACTGTTTTTGTGCTGATAATCTAAATTATTTTCCATGTTCTGTATAGGAACGACAGAAAGACAATGTAAACGCTGACCTAATCAAGATCCACTGGAAAAAGCTGAATATTGTGAAACAGCCTCATAAACTACAGTACATGCAAAATACCACTTGAAAAATATTTAATATATGCTCAAGAGCATATATATATATATATATATATATATATATATATATATATATATATATAACCTTCTTCATGGGAAATTGACCACTCTCCATTTCTAAGGACTGGCTTTGAATCATACGACCATATGCCTAGCCCACCTCATCGGTGCCTCATTTCAATTCAATTTTATATTTATATAGCACCAAATCACAACAGCAGTTGCTTCAAGGCACTTAATTGTCTATTTTACTTTTTTCCCCTACTCTATACCAGTGCTATGCTAAAATCATGCTGAAGATCACAAGCCAAAACAGTCTGGTCAGATGATAATGATTGATGATAATAATAATAATAATTAATTATTGATTGAAATTTTTTTTGAAAACTGGGACCTGTGTGGAATTGGCATGTCTTCCTTGTGCCCATGTGGGTTTTCACCAGGTACTCTGTCTTCTTCCCACAGTCCAAATACATTAGGTTAATTAGTAAAACTTGCCATAGGTGTAAATGTCAGTGCATGAATAGTAGTCTGTCCCTGCATTAGCCTTGGACTGGTGACCAGTTCAGGGTGCACCCCACTTCTTACCCTGTGACAGCTGCCACAGGCTGCAGTGCCCCCCAACAACCCTAATGGATGGATGGATGGACAGATGGTTGGATGCTCAGATATACCTGTTTTGTTTTTTTCAAACTATCAAACTATTCAAATGCTCTTCATTTCTGTGTTTGTTGCATGATGAAGACAGGAAGATAAAATGTGCATTTTAATCAAACAAAGACCTTCAAAGCCTTTGCTGAGTGGTTTCCCATTACAATTCCCATGTAGCGTAACTTACAGTTTAATGCATCCACATTAAACACTCTGGAAAGTGCTTTCACTGATAGCGTCCCCCATTTAACGATGTTTATAAAGATTTCTATTTGTAACCATTTGAACCTCTTAATTAAAAGAAAATTTAGGTAGGCAGAGGACTGGTTCTACTCTGATATGATAAAGTATTGTCTACATTGGTTGGTCATCTAAAAATACATTCGCTCTATGATTACAAG
Source organism: Tylochromis polylepis (assembly GCA_015107715.1). Taxonomy (NCBI): domain Eukaryota; kingdom Metazoa; phylum Chordata; class Actinopteri; order Cichliformes; family Cichlidae; genus Tylochromis; species Tylochromis polylepis. The sequence continues at coordinate 1,975 of VVHJ01033651.1, forward strand.
CTCATCTCAAAGTCACTATTTGAAAAATGCTTGCCTCAGAACGCCCCCTGGACATCTGCCGACTATATTTAGTAGCCAGGCTTTCAACTTCACTCAGTGCTCTTCGTGATCAACACTTGAACTTGAACACCCTTTTTGCTACCCCTTAAAAAAACATTTGCCCATCAGCCCATATTTAACCATGTATATCCATAAAATCTGCAGTGTTGGATTGAGTAAATACCTTTTACCACATTCTTTGTAATCTAGAGATGTCCCGCGCTTGGTTACGGCTCCGCAGGAAGAATGACATCTTTACAGCATTTGTGATATGTCACCTGTCTTGGTGTGTTAATGGTGGAAGCTGAGACCCATTCCTGTGATGATGACAGCTTGATTTGAAATGTGTCCTCCAGAAGGACAAATGTGTGAATGAGCTGAGCTTGGCCCTCTTATCGTCTCCAACTGACTGGACGTTTGTTTGTTTTTTCATTTGTTAGCTTGTTCACACTGATAGCAGGACAGGGAATTGTTTTCGCCAGAATGAAACTGTCAGATCACCATGTCCTTTTTCCTGACTGAAAGTACAAACCTTAGCACAGTGCATGACCTCTGCTAGGTCTCTTACTGGAACATATCTGTTGAGTATTATTGATAAGTATTCTTTTCATGAAAGGTTCATGAACAGAGGCAAAATGGCTGCGTACAATAGGAGGGGGATAAATGCGTTACCCATCTGTGGAAAAACTTGAAAAGTTAGGTTTGTTACAACTTTGTTACAACTGTAAAAATGCCATAATACCCAAAGGTGGCGGTATCAATACTGAAATATATTTCTCTCTTCCATTATTATTATTATTATTTGAATTCTGATTAAAGGAGGAGGATAAGCTTCTCCTGAGAGCTGGAATACGGTATTGGAGTCACAATGGTCAAATGATTGCTTCAAAATTGTATATTTCATATTTTAGATTCACACTGTGGTCGCATACTGCAATGGAAAGACAAAAGTGCAAGTTTCAAACTATCTTTTACAGTGGATGAGGAGCTTTGGTGGACGATCTCAAACCATGCTGCCTTTGCTGTCTGGGCTCAAACTACGTTGAGATTACGGTGAGGTAATGTGGCCCAAAATGCATCCATCCATCAAAGGTTGTAGCTATTTTAAGCGTTCTAGTTTGTTTTAAAAATTTTTACTTACAAGACTTACAAGAAAAGGGTAAAACAGGCGGCATTTCTGTTGTGAAAGCAACTATGTTCCATACGCTAAATTGTTTGCAATGGCTAACATTATATAAATACTTAAGGTATCATAATGTAATTAATGTTATACATCATCATAAGGGTAGGCTACTCAGCAACCATCTCAGCCTACATCCTTTGAACAAAATATAATGTCAGCATTAAATTAATGGTCTGTCGCCACCATGTAAGAGAGTTTGAAGCGGTATTTAAACAGTATATAAACAGACTCCCCCAGGTTAGCTAACCAGAGTCTCTATTTATGACTATTGTAGAGCCTTATGTATTATTGTAGCGTCTTACAATATAAAGCACATTGAGGCAACTGTTGTTGTGATTTGGCCACTATATACATTGAATAACACAAAACTGAATTGAATTAAACTGAATTGAGTCCTTTGTGTTTTTAGATAAATCAGGGCAAAGTAAATGATGTTAAATAACTTGCAATAAAGAAAGAATAAACACAGTATATAAAATGGTGGACAGAAAATCAGGCAGCTAATAATACTGCCACATTCTTAAAACTGAATCATAATGATTTACACAGGCAGACACTGGTGTCACAAAGTAGAGAATACAAATGTAATCTCTGCTTTGCTTTTTGAATTTTTAGGGCTATGATTTATCAATTAAATCATATATGTTTTCCTTGTATCATAGAACTGCTCTACTGTGATCTCATATTTATTGTCACCAATATGATAGTACAGTATCATCACTTACTTAAAAAATGTTTTCTTGCTGTTGCTAGAATTTACACAAAATATGGCCACTACAAAGTAACACCAAACAGTATTTGTAAAACTTATTATGTGACTGGTTATAAGGTCTGTTAAGAAACGGTTTGGCTAAGTCAGATATTACATTACTTTTTTTTTTTGTAGGGACTATCACTTTTATGAAAACCTACATGATAAATGATGAAGTCATCATGTAACACGTTAAAGCCATGTGTCAAAAAAGCCGTGATTCAAAGTGTGGCCTGTGGTGCATGACTACCAAGGTTGCCTGTGTTATCCAAGATAAGCAGCATTTGTAGTCAAGGTTTTATTGAAGTGTCGGACAACTTGACAGAGAAAAAATAATTTGATGCGGAGAGATGCAAGTTCTCAAGCACACTTGAGTGTCTTTGTGCGCACGCATGCAAGGCTACGTAAATGAGAGAAGGGTGAGATAAAAGGGTGAGACGGAAGAAGAAAGGCAGAAAAGATGAACAAACAATGGTTTTCTAACTGCAGATAAACTGAATTTCTGTAACTTCTGTGATTTATCACCCATTTATTGGCATGCATTGTTGCAACATACAGCAGACTACACTGGCAAAAGGTCAGGCTAATGTTGGGTTCAACTGTATAATAAATTGTAGCAGCTGTAAACAGTCTTCTTTCTTTCTTAAAGGTGGAGTGGGTGCACTGTCTGGTACACTTTTTAAATCAAATTTGTTGAATATCTCCTCATGGTCTGCTATTCATTCTGTGAGGGCATCAGTATTTTTTTTTTTAAAAAAGCAACCATTTGAATGGCTAAAATTGTGTGTGCATAAAGGCATGAATGCGCATTCTTTTCATCAGTTTTATAAATCCATGCATACACATGACCCTCTTTTATAAATTTCAGCCGCTGAGTAATTGTACACACATGCAGAGGCCTGATTGATTCAGCCATAAAGGGATGCAGACAGTCCCTTAATTAACCATTTACATATAAAATCAACAAGGAACATGTGCAATTTTTACAGAATTTGTAACAGCGACACTCTAAGACAAAGAAATGAAATCACAAACAGAAAAAAATGTGTATATACCCACTGGATCTCTTAATGAAAGTAATATGCCAAACTGATCCATATAGTTCCTATATGGATCACCAGGGGGCGATCTAGCTCATACACTGGATAGCAGAAAGGCGTTGTGGAGGAAAGGGATCATTGCGAGCGCGAGGGGCAAAAAACTGGAATATATTAACACGCTGTAATCACAGAATGAAAGATGATGAAAATCAGACAGAATACGTGTTTGTGAGAACAAAATTTGTACAAGACAAGCTAAAATCAGGCAGTAATGAAGAGCTGCATTAATTTTATTGTAGAGAAACCTCAGAGAGTTCAAAGCCCTGAAGATGGATGCAGTAGTTTCTCCGTTTTTGCTTGACAGAAAACTTTGCAGCTAGCAAACAGCTCTGCACTAGCTGTTTGCTAATTCACTACCTAGCTAAGGTTAGTTACATTACTTGGCATGCCACTGTTTACTTTATATCTTGGTATTTTATCCACACAATGTTTGCAAAAAGTTTTACATTTGCTTGCTTTGGCCAAACTTGTCTTTTAAATTGTGAGTCTTAGCTTACAAAGAAAGCTGTTGATTTGTTTTCTAAGAAAATCTTAGATGCAGAGAAAAAGCTAGGGCTTCAGTCACACAGGCCTAAAGACCAGTCAGTGACCATCTGGTAGCCTCTGGTGGGAAGGGAAAAAGGTGTGTTCCCAAATTGGCTGGCAAGTGGCTGATGGCAGTTGCTGTAAAATTGATTGTTAAAGCCCCCATCAGGAATACCTAGAGATTGGTTGGTGACCCCCTGGCAACCACGGGTCATTAGGAAAAAATGCTGACTGCTGAGTGCTTGGTAGAGGTTACCAGTAGTAGCGAAGTGATATCAGTCACAAAGAGGTATATAGTGCAGCACAGAAAACATACATGCGATTGCTTTGGTCACTAGCAGATTGCCACGATTGCCTGCAGTTTGTATGGAAATGCTCACTTGTCTGCAAACTCTCACCAATTGCTCTCAAGGCAGTAGTGAAACTACCTGTGAAATGTGAAAATGTAAAATGCAAAAGTTGCACCTTTTGAAATGTTTTGTCTGCAGCAGCGAGGCAGGAATAACCACAGAAGTCGAGTAGGGAACAAAGCAATTACAAAGAGATTTTTGATGCAGAACCCTCGTGACTGGTGGTTGCCAGAAAGCCATCAACCATTCTCTAGGCCTCTAGGACCTTGAACACATCACTGATAACACTTCCATCTAAAACAGACCAAAAGCAACAGCCTCTGTCTGAGAGAATTTCATAGCAATCAGCATACACATTAGAGCAATTCTTCACAATAAAATCATGTTGTCTAGAAGGATAACTAAAGAAAAGAAGTTCTGGAGATCAAAATTTGTACATGAAAGGCTGCAATAAGGAGGTGGTCTATTGCTGTCGTAACATTGTTGCAGCCAGCAGAAAGTGATTGGAGGGTTCAATGGCCTTCTGCTTGACAGGCAGCTCTGCAACTGCAACAACTGTTCGCTAACTCGCTACCCAGTTTGCTAATTCAGCCAATTAGGTGATATATTCAGTACAGTCAAAATGATAACCAGCACAGGTCTCAGTATAAATGGTAATAACAAAAATTAACCTTCATCACTGTTAAAGGGTTGTGCCTTTTAAGTCTGACAACAGTCATGGTACCAGATACATTGTTGCCGGACTGGTACTGTGAGAGATGTTCTCATACTCAGATATTTTACACACCATAACATGAAGGTCTGTTCTTAGACATGCTGACCTTTTTAAAAAAAAAAAAAAAATCTGTGATGTCTACAGCTTATAATAATAATTAAGCAGGTGTACTGAATGTAAAACCATCAGTTCTGCAATTGCTCTGGGCCCTACTTATACTTCGTATCTTTGTGAATCTGGCAGTATTGTGGGGTCAACTGTAGGAAGAAAAAAAATCTCAAAACTTGCCAGAGTGCTTTACCGTGTGCAAAAATGACTTGTCCACAAAAGTGTCTTGGGACCAGTGGTCTCCTTGATAGCTGCAATTTTCTACAATGAAACTTCACCAGTTACAAGTCCACTGTGATTATTTACTAGGTACCTGATCTATTGCCCTTTTTCAGGCATGACACAGACTCTTCAGCTCTTCAGCACCTGGCCCAGGTTTTCAAGGGGCTTTGCCATTATAACCTATATAATCAAAATGTTGTAAAGGTGCACAGGCACATGAAGAATACCTTGCAGCAGAGCTTCCCGTGTTCACTGAAAAATGGGGCTTACTGTCATAAACACTTGGTCAAGAGCAGTGTGCCATGGAGAGTCAACCGTCTGTTTTCCCCAGCAGGTGATCTTACTGATGAGTTACTTCACTCCACTAGTTCAGAGTTCCAGTCTGTGAGATTACTCTTTGATTCGCTCGATAACATGCAGCCAGTTTCAAGAGTGTTGGCGTTCTGTGGCATACTATTGGCATGTGTTGAATGGTTGCACCTGAACAAAACCTGCAATGATAAAATATTGCTAGCTTAAGGAAGCATAGCTGTCTACAGAAAGCTTTGCCAGTGAGGCTGCTTTGGAGCCATTTTGGTGCTCCTTCTTGTGTAGATTTTGATGTTACGAGCTACTGTGAAAGAGTGAAAACATAGACGCTAGATGCACTGTTACCTGAGAGAGACGTCAGACTGTCAAAGATCAATTGATCACTCATGATAACATGTATTGTAAAAAAAAAAAATAATACTATCTCTATATTTAGATGAAGTCTGGAATTGCAGTGAAAAAAAATGCAAATCATTTTAGGTAATTGTAATAATTGTAAGTCTTCAACCAGCTTAACCAGCTAATTTGAAAAATAATTGCATGTGCATCCACAGCCCCTGCTCCTCCTCTTGACAGCCAGAGTACTAAATAATTTATCAGATTTGTCAAATGGGATGGTTGTGGAATGGTAGACAAGTGTAAACGCTACATGTTCTGGATCTGATTCTTGTACCTGTGGTTAAATATGAAAGTCGAAAAAATATTCAAATTCCAATATTTCTTTATTTCATTTTGAACAGAAGAGAAAAAAAACAGCATGTCTAACAACAATGGCTACAGCATCCTTGAAACAGCATTAAAACTTGTATAGAGATCAAATATAAGTAGAAGTAAGTATAAAAATGTAAGCATATTAATTAGTCCTGTTCAAGAATGGCAGTATGGGTTTCCAGGATTTCTCAGATAGGAAGCCTATGGCTCCTATAGAATCACCTTTAACACAACTTAACTTTAACTGTGCACAAAAAACAAAAGACAGCTGACTTAATGCATGTATTGGCTATGCTTTTTTTTAGTCAAAAGAATTTGTTTGCAGTCTATAAATGCAGATAAAACATAAAGTTTGATACTAGGATTTCACTTCTTCTTAACCCATATATTAATAAATCTATATTTGTCAGTAGGCATGAGGTATGAGGCGGTCGCTAAACCAACCACTACCAGTTTGTTTCTGGGCTTGCAGTTAAATGGGTGGTGGATTATAAAGATATTTTCTTTTAAATCCCCTCATTCTTATGATGACATACATTAGTGTCAAATGTAATAACCCAAAACATATATAGTCAATCAAAGCCCTCCATGACTATTTCTAGTATTTTTGCAGTTACCTTGAATTTCCCAACAAATAGTAGCACTTTCTATGAAATCAAAGACAGGGACTACCCCAACAGAAGATGCAGCATCATCACTGAATCATGATAAAGACCAACCAGTTTTAGAAAATATCATTAAATGCATGACCAGCGCCACAGTGCTCCAATGACTAATAAAGCTTTACCGCTGCAGTGGTTGCCCTTACTCCTTACAACGTCTGTGAACTTTAAAAATCTATAGTCTCATTAGTGCGTCCTATTTTCCATTTAGTATGTGTTCAAGCTTTGATTCGCTTTGCAGATTTACTAATACTCCCAAATTGGGCATATTCCCCAAATCCACTATTTTTTCTATTAATTGTAAGACACCATCATACATCACTGTGAGTCATCTGCCTTACATGAACAACATACCTATGTGCCCAACTGAACAAGTCCACACAACACTTTTCAGTGTGCTGGAAAGTTCTCATGGAATGAACACATTTTAAGAAAACCATTTGAATGCACCATTTGCTGCTTAGTTAAAGCTTGTTAGAATCATTTAATGTCATTAAAACCATGTTTCATCCTTATTTCTTTATAATTCAACATTAAGTGGGAAAAGATAGACCTCATCAGCATCAAGGCAGCAAATAAGCAAGTACTGGTGGCAGACGCTGTGAAATGCAACTGAGCAGTGACACGATCAACCAACCATCCGTTCTTAGGTAACTTGTCAGTGTTTTGTTTTTTTTGTTTTTTTAAATCCAAGACAAAGATTTCAGTACAATCAGGTCCTGGATTAAGTAGTAGCAATTGCAGTGGTGTGACACACAACTGATTCAAAACGGGCAAATGTGTTTAAAAAAATGATGGCTATACTTAAAAAATGAGCCTTTCTTTACCAGGTCTGCAATGCGCTGGCTGAATTTAAATCAATGTAATGCATCATTCAGAGTTGCGGTCGAAAAATCAGCACTGTTACCATGGGCAGTTTGTTAGGCAGTTACAACCAAGGACCACAATCCAAGGAGAAGACACGCACACCCTTTTTGCAAGAAAAGGCTTCACTAATCAAACAGTTTTTTCTGCGAAATTGAAAAAAAGTAATAGTAATTCAACCAAAATCATGATAGGATGGAAGTAATTTGGGGCTGTTGAGCTATTATCTTGAATTCCAGTTGGTTCACAGTTCAATGGGAAGAGGAGAGCACTGTTCAAATGGAAAGACTGCAGAGTGGACTTTCCATTTGAATAAACGATCTGAATAATACCACGCATCATCGTCCTGTTTCTGACCACTCAGTGCACAAGCTCTTTCCACCAACATACACCTCTGGGCTCATCTTTACTTCTAATATGGGTGTTGGCCAGGCCGATAGGAATCACGCACACTGTCCAGCATTGTGCCAAATTAAAATCCTCTTTCTTGAATCTCCAGTGCTGAAGGTCATCAGCAGCTGTGCCACAGCACAAGTAGCTGAGTGATGTTGGAAATATCAAGACATGACGGACTACAGCTCCCTGGCCCGAGGGTAAAGCACAGCTACTCCCTGCCTGGGATACTCACTCCTTAAAACTTGCTCTACTTACTCCAACACATTCGCAGCCTGCTACAGAACAGCAGCCTGTGACTAACAAATCTTTAGGCAATCAATACCAAGATAGATATTTATAATCATTTAATTCAGAACCAGAAATCAAGGCATTTAGTTACAGTTTTCCTTTGAATTTATGGTAATATAGAGATAAAAAGAGGATGGTGCAGTGTTAATCCATTTGTTTATTAATATAAAACATTGCTGTTTTCTCAGTTTCACAAAAATGAAATGATTCACATAACACATAAAGCTGCCTATATATTGTTTACATTGAAAATTTCAGAACAGAAGCCTTTATTTTTATTCAAAATCTATACACTAAATTCCTGATTATATACTGGTATTTAATACATAATTTGGTAATTCGCCCACAAGAGATATGCAGTGGGAAACTATGGCATTGTGTAAAGTGAAAGTAAAGTGATTGTTGCTTGCTTGCCGATTCAACATGTCGAATCCAGTTTGTTTTTTTTAATTTTCTGACCTTTAACAACAGCAAAAATGCTACACAGACTCAACAGTTCTTGGTCACATTTAATTCGTTTGTCTGCTTTGAATGGTGAAACTGGTGAGCTACAAAACTGTTGCTGGTGAGCAGGACAATAAGGATGAGTTCAGACCCGAAACACTCTTCAAATTGCTGCCAACTGTCATGAAAGCACTAATTGAAACACCAGAGAGAAAACACAATAGACTTGGCATTTGCAAGCACCAGCTACACAGCTATGGCGCTACATAAATGGGGCCGAGGAATGTGTGAATCTGTTGCAGAAACATTGACTTTGAAACATTTGTTTTTATTTGAGTGATATTTAATATCGTCAAACGGGACTAGGTCTTGCTGGGTGATAATATCCCAACTGAAACTGGCTGCAAAACTAAAATGAAATGCCCAAAACTACTGCTAGGCATAACGAGCTTGTTTCAGCAGTCGGAAGCAAAGTGAAAATGGTATTTCCTTGCTGCTTTGTCTCATTTCCCTTCACTGAGTCTTTGAAACAACTCTGGAATGGCAGCCAAAACACAGAACAAAGACTTAACATCAACTATAACATATATATAGAGATTTTTTTTTCTTTTACAATAGCTAACATCAGCCTAACACATCTTGGCACATAAGCCTTCATCAGAGCATCTGCTTTTAGCAGAGCAGCCAACCAGAGGAAGGTTATATGAGGAGGCACACCTGCTATATGTTTTTCACTGCTTGCTCTCATTCTCATCAAGTGTAGTGTAGTCACAGGACTGACAAGTTGCAGCCTGCAGCATATTTAAAAAAAGGTACTGGTGAACAGTGTGCATCTATTTAATAAGAGTAATTTAGATCATATGTGTTGAAGAAAACTACTATCAGCCAAATAAGCCTGCTAAATGTATGTAAATGTATGTCTGTTTACATTTGAAATGAAATTCAATCAAACCTACAACCCTGAACATTTTTTACAACAAAACAAAAGCAATGCTGCCACAGCTGGAAATGTTAGGTTTAGGTTATCTCAATAACCTACACATCAAATGGAAACCAACCACTGGCTTTTCATCCTGTACATTGTAAGTACGCATGATCTACTTAATTTGCAAAAGAAAAGCATTTATTCTTATCCAATTTTTTCCCCCCAAAACCTTTCATTTTACATGAGAGACCCAACAAATTACCTGTTAAATTACCAACAAATTAATGTAGATTGTCCAGCTATTTTCATACTGCTTTACTTCTGCTTTGGTTAAATAGCTTCAGCGAAACAATCATTCTAAGTAGCAAACAAGAACAAGTTGTCCCCCATGTTATATACTTTAAAGAATCATAAAAGCAAACATTATTGTAATGAGCAAATGCACAATTTCCAGTAAAAGTTAATGGGCCAAATGTATGGCATAATGTGCAAGGCAGAGGCCATAAAACACCTCTAATCAGAAGTGCATTCAGAAAAGTATTGAAAATCGGTGCATGCAGTCTGCCAGATTTTAAATGACATAGCGTTTGACGGCTCATCTCCATGTATGCCCTACTTCTTGAGGAGCAGCCATCTTCGATTATGTGGATAGATGCATAGTAATGACATGGTAGCAGTCACTTCAAAGCTCATCCCCATCTTTTTTCTTTTTTTTTTTTGCCACAGGCCAACTTTTCGGCAGCTCTCAGCTTAGGGATGACTCGTAGATATCATCATGACCAAACCTTGAATTGTTAAGACCCTCGACAGCAGAGCCCGAGCCCCATAAACAGATGTAATCATGACACGTACCTCCAAAATCAGGCCTTAAACGGATGTCATATCCCTTCAGCAACTTGTCCACGGTGGTCTTGGCCACAGACATGCCGGCGCTTCCAGTGGAGGAGCTGGAGGGGGGGTGAAAATCCAAGAGCCATTTTTAAGCAACAAAAGCAGAAGTGCCCGATACTTTTGTCACAAGCATTTTGCATCTCTACAGCACACCTACTGGGTGATAAAAGCCTGACCTGAACTGTGCTGCACATACTCTATATTCCTTTTCAAATGTGGCATTTGAAAAGGAAGCCCTGATGAGGTGTTAGCAAAAGGGCAGAAGGGGACTTTGGATGTTAAACAACACCTCGCATACAAATAATCCCCTCCACGCGTGCATCCCACGTCCTTCAAAGTAAACATTATTTCACTACCAGACTCTAGATTTAATCTAAACACAAAGAAAATACCACAGCAAAGAATTAAATCCATGCAGATGCTTTTTTTTCTGTGTTACTCTGAGGTGCATCTGATAAAATGTTAAAATAATCCCATAACTGGATCATATCATAACTGGAAAGGCTTGAAAAACGTGCTTTGCATTGTGTATTATCCCCCTCTGCCCCACCTACAGCATATTCATCAAATCAGTTGAGGGGGTGCGATGATGGTGCACCTGTCAAACATTTTATATTGATGTCAGTCCTTCGGAAACAAGTGTAACAATGTCACTGTTTCTTTGGCTCGCCATCAGCTAAAAGCTCAGCGTGATTCAGTGGTATGTGTTTTAATAAGCACGAGGTTATAGCAAAAAGCCTCCCATCGTGCTGTCAGAAGCACGGGCCTCATCAGTCTGAGCCTGGAAACAGACCACCTCCCCCAGGAGGAACTGTATAGTCCACTCTAGTCTGAGTGGCATCTATAACATTGGTGCCATGACCTGCATCACCTAGCAGAGAGCAGCTCTCCAGCTGAGGTTCCTTATTACAAGGAGGGTGCTGAATGAGTGTAGAGGGGAGGGTGTGTGTGTGTGTGTGTGTGTGTGTAAAATTGCTCCCTTGGTATGGCAGGAGCACTACTGCCCACAGCTCAGTCAGGGAATCACTGTTCAATTAGCTCATAGGCAGTGCAGCTGTTCATCAAGCTGGGCAGTTGCAGGGCTGGAGGGTTTGACACCTGACAGCATCATGAGGGAGTCTGCAAAAATGAAACCCTTTAATTTGCTTGGGCCGGACTATTGTAATGGAATCAAATGTCAAAAGGTGCAGCCCAGTGATCTCAGTGAGCATTTCACTCTCATAAGGGAAGCTGTAGGTTGCTGCAGACCATGAAAAAGGAGCAGGCCACAAGGGATGAAAGCTACATCAGTTCCTCTAAGATCAAAACAACTATGGAACTGATCGGGAGACCGACACTGAGATGGTATCCATGAAGGCTTGTGCTGTAATTTGGCAATGGTGTAAACGTTTAAAGACCTTGACGGGAGAATTTAAAACAAACAAACAAACAAACGTTGCAACGTTAAAGGGCTACCCTGACATCTATGTGGAGAGCAGCAGAGGATGACAACCCGCCAGGATTCCTTCTCAAAATCAGATTGAAACACGTATATAAATATACAACAAGGAGCAATTAGGCTACAGCAATATGAATAAGAACATTAGTTGGCTTTGAAAATTAAAAGGGGTTTGCTTGCTGGATACAGTGCTGTAGTCTACAGCTGCGGACAGCTGCTTAGAACAGCGTAATCAATCGATGATCGGCTGATTGATCCTATCGCTTAATCATCGCTCAAGCCTATAGTGCCTACTCAGGGCTGTCATTTTAAACAGTCTCCCCCAGACAACACACACACATGTATATCCCCATTTTGATATCGGGAGTAGGTTACGTTTCACAATGGGCTTCTGGTTGTGCACGCGCATGTTTTTACGCTCGCGCGCGCCAAAGCGCCGTCTAATAGGGCATATATCGGCAGCAATGCCCCTAATAAGTAGGCCTGGGTACCCCGTTAATGCGATTTGCTACATCTCAGCCTTTTATTGACCGGTAATCACGTCTACGGGTGTGACAGTTCGTAATTTTTTTCCCCTTCTTTTTCTTCCAAGCGACATTTTCTTACCTTTGAACAAAGCATACGAAGGACAAAGCCGCCAGAGCAGAGAAAATTCCACATAATTTATCTTCTTGACGACCCAACATCTCCACAAATCCTTCTATATAGTTCCTATAATCCAACCAGTCCAGTGGTCCTCCCGAAAATGCACAAAGTAAAAATCGGCAATCAAAAAACAATTGCCTTTTAAAAATGCCGAATAAACTAGCCTACATCTATGCATGCGATGTCTTCATTAAAATACGCTTTAGGGAGGGGGGGGGAGGGGGGGGTACAAAAGAAAGAAAGAAAGAAAGAAAAAATCTGGTAATTGGCCCCCGCTGCTTCTTCCCCGGCTATGGAAATCCGTGCAGGTCACAGAGCCCCTCGACCAACACCAGAAGATCAGACATCTTGCTCAAAAAACGGCATACCTAATACTTTTAAAAGTGATGACAAGTGTTCTTCCTCCTTAAAAAAACACAAACCAAACAAACACGGGCATGAGTGACTGAGCAGCAGCCTCTTGACGATCAAATTGGTGGATGAAATTTCCCAGTCCAAATCTGCAGATGAGGCATGGTTCCAGCGATGCTCTGGCGCCAGACTCTTCCACAACGTGATGTTGTTAAAAGATATTTGTTTGAGCTTGGAAACGCTCGTCGTCTGGAGGGGAGCGGTGGGTTTGTATTACAAAAGAAAGAAAGAAAAGAAAAGGAAAAAATTAAATCTTCATTCCCCCGCTTCTTTTCTTTTTTTGTCTCCCCCCCTCTGTTGTTGTTGCCGCTGCTGATGATGATGATGTAGATCAGCGCAAAGTCACTGAGGGGAAAATGCACATTGAAAAAGCACTGGGTAATATCTGATGCAGACGTCAGAGCAGGCTATATCACTCCTCTGGTGGAGAAAAAAAATTAGATGCCGAGAAATATGGATGCCCCCCCCCCATACGCCAAATGCAATGTGTCACAACGTCGGATTAGCCTACATGTTAAAGATGCAAACCTATTCGAAAAGTCCACTTGCCTCCGCTGCCCGGCGTTAAATGGCGTTTGAATACGTTATTAGGGTCCGGTGGTCTTCTCCTGGAAACACCGAACCAATGACCAAAGAGATATGATGAGGGAATCTCGTCTCCTGTGTTTTCTTTCTGTTTTTCTTTTCTTTTCTTTTTGGATCTCTTTTTTTAAAATAAAATAAAATATCCTACTAAGGGGTGAGAAGGGAGGGGGACACCTAAGGTGAATTCCTTAGCGACAGGCTGTTCATGCGCTGAATTGTCTCTCTGAAGCCCATTAGGATGCTGAGAGTGTGTGCCGGTGCGTTTCCGTGCGTTCCTTCCACTTTGCCACATTTCTGAAACACGCGCACTTACGCACGAAGGCGCTCACCCACACACAAGTCATGCATGCGGGCACACTCGCGCGCGCACCCACGGCATGGAAACACGCAAGTCCGATTTATTTATTTATTTCATCTCTCTTCAAAATCTTTTTTTTTTCGCATTAGTAACATAAACACTGGAAAATTAGCAACACGCGCACACCACAACCGGAGAATCACACGAGCTTGTGTTTTATACAGAGGAAGAGGTTTTCTTCAGGGATCTCTGTGCTGTCCAGTTGCTAAGCAACCCAGCCAGCACTGATGCAGTTGTGGTGATTCGAAGGCTATGCGCAAAGGCTCGTTTAAAGGAGCAGACCCGGCTCTGTCGCCGTTGTGGTGTCAGTGGGACAAAAGCAAACAGCCAGTGATGAAGCTGACCACCGAGGCATTTGTGTTACATTAAATGCATGCAAGAACGAAATGTGGCGTGACTCGAGGTTTCATACTGTACTTTAACCGCCTCATCATCGTCATTGTCATGGCTACAATCACTGTCACGAATAACCAGGCAATCAGTCTCTAGCTTCTTACTTTCTTTCTTTTTTCTTCTTTTTTTTTCTTTTTCAGTACACTCAAAGCATTTGTTGCTGCTTCTGCTTCAACTCTGCTGTCCTCCATTCTAAGGAAATTTCACTTTGTCCCTCTCCCACAGGTGATGTCACAGCACTGAACCAAAAGGGTAAGGAAGTGCCAGAGAAGGAAAATAATAATCCCGTCTAACTTCCCATTTTAACCGATGCTTAAAAGTACACAATAAAGCAGATTCATGCCACTGCTGTATTTTGGCTTTAGCCTCGGAAGAGACCATTAAGAGGCCTGTCTCTGACCACCATAACCATCATCGCTATTGCAATTATATACTGAGTAACACCAGATACATTCTATTGTATAATAAATATTCTAAAAAAGACTTTGGTAACATCATGACTGACTGTGACCTGAAACCCAAGGGCTTGGCAATTAAGACTGGCTCTCACACACACTCATACTTGTTGCATCATAGGAGCTGATAGTCAGACAAGCTTTCAAAGTGTGATGGCTCCAAATCTGGTGTAAAGCATCTGATTCAGCAAACTGAGTGTTAGTTTGTTCATGATGTTGGAAACACTTGGCAGCTGAACACTAGTTTTGTTTCGTTTTTCTGCAGAATATTTCTTCTGTCATAAACCTCACTGCTCTTTAGCTGGGGATTTCTCTGGAGAGAGGCTTAAGAGGTAATATCCCTGGATACTTGAGAAGTGATTTTGAGTGCCCCTAAAAACTCAAATTAACAATCATTGGACATTGTTTCTCAGGTTCCTCATTATTAGTTTATGAGTACAGGATTACTGTAGATGTTCTAATTAATGATCAATGCCTAGCTATAGCTAAAGGTTGATTTTCAACTGTACATAAAAGAAGCAAATCCTCCATTGGAAAAGTGAATGCTGTAACGTGGACTTTTTTTTTTTTTGCAATAGCCAGCAGGGGGCCACTCCTCTGTTTGCAAAAAGAATTGTGATTGTAGAGAAGTACCTCAATAAACACTCTCCTGATGTGTTTGTGGTCTCAATATGTAGTTTTATAGCCTATTTAACAGAATATAAAGTTCATTATTTTGAATATGGTCCTATTTGGATTCAAACTGATGACAAAACGGAATGGTTTCGAGTGGGGCTAACTTGTGATTAACTAGTGAATGTCTTCAGTCAGGTCCATCTGTCATGTGTGATATCTGGTTTCAAAAGAAGTGAGACGTTCAAGGCTAAAATGTTCACTTTTTCTTTGAAGACAAATTAGCCTAATGTATTCTCATTCTTAATTGGTCCACTCATGTCTATGTGCCAAGACAACAGGAACTGTAGGTCAAAGGTTAAAGGTTAAAAGGTTTATTATTCGTCACATACACAGTCATACAAGTACAACATGCAGTGAAAATTACTAGTACTACTAGTAATTACTAGAATAAGTACTGCTTGTCTGCATGTGTTTTATTTGAAGGCAGTTCATCTCTCATAGGATACAGTGGCTTGTAAAAGTATCCGGCCCCCTTGAACTTTTCCACATTTTGTCACATTACAGCCACAAACATGAATCAATTTTATTGGAATTCCACGTGAAAGACCAATACAAAGTGGTGTACACGTGAGAAGTGGAACGAAAATCATACATGATTCCAAACATTTTTTACAAATAAATAACTGAAAAGTGGGGTGTGCGTAATTATTCAGCCCCCTGAGTCAATACTTTGTAGAACCACCTTTTGCTGCAATTCCAGCTGCCAGTCTTTTAGGGTATGTCTCTACCAGCTTTGCACATCTAGAGACTGAAATTCTTGCCCATTCTTCTTTGCAA
>VVHJ01033658.1:0-13045 GCA_015107715.1 Tylochromis polylepis
GAAGCTGTTGTCCTGTGAGCCGCCTATCACGCAAGCTGTTAACTCTCAGTAACTTGCCCTCTGATTGTGGCTTTGGGTCTGCCAGACCTCTTCCTGTCAGAGTTTGCCCCAGTTTCTGAGCGACTTTTGATGGTGAAGGAAACTCTGCTCTCTGACACTTTGACTTTCTTTGTGATTTCTCTGTAGGAAAGACCTACATTTTTAAGTGTTATGATGGACTGGCTCTCTTTCATTGTTAATTACCTTTTCATCACCCTTTTTGTAGCAACACACTACTTTCTGCAGTACAATACTATTCAACTGATGCCCACGAGGGTATGGTACCACAGTGTGCTCCAACACTGCTTTTATGCAGACAGGGGGGCATAAAAGCAGTGCTGATAATCCAAGTAATCCAAAAAAGTTGGAACACCTGTAGGAATTAATAGCACCAGCTTTCAAGGCTTGATCAACCTCCATTGCTGCAGAACAGCTTTAAATTGTTAACCCATTTTATGTTCCCCTGAAAAAGGCCTTTTTGTATAATTCTGAAATGTACATTATTTTTCAGTTTTGGGTAACCTTACCTTATTTTTTTAACCTCTGGCAGTTCGCCACTTACCTTTGTACCATGTCAAGCTATTCATTGGACTTGAGCGACTTATGTTGCAATAAATAACTGGAAAAATTAGGGTGCTCTAAAACTGTTGACCAGTAGTGTATATCATGGTCTCCCTTGTCCTCCAAATGCTAACTGGCTTCTCTCTTTCTGTCTCTTTCACTCTCTTTCCAATCTTTTGCAGTGGTGGGTGTGGTCTCACTATATCCAGCAGGCACACCTGTACTCCATACCCAGCTCTTTCATTCTGAACAATCTAATTCAGTCCAAAGACTTGGACTTCTTTTTTTCCCTGACTAAAACTTGGCAGAGTGAAATATTTCATCTCTGGAGCAGCTCTGGAAGGACTTTGTGACTTATGTTCTTAAAGTGCGATATAAATAAACTTATCTGTGCTCATTGTTGTCCTTCATCTTGAACAGTCTGTTCAGATCACACATAACATGCAACTTAAAAACTCACTTGGATGAGCAATGACACCGTTCTCCCACTGAAAATGGCTGTATCCAGATGCACAGAATCAATTTTAACTGATTTTTGAGCATGTACCAAGACCGAACGTGCAACTGAGAAAATTACAGAAAGAGTGAAAAGGTGTGGTGAAAGAGATGGGGAGTGAAAGAGCACTCATCTACCATGGGTCACTACGTCTTACTATGGGGTGGCCCCATGAACACCACCCCATCATGACCTTCCTAAGGACAAGTTGTTATGGCTCATGGACTCTTTACATAGCTCATTACTTCACGAAGATTATACCTGACAACATTCATATCACTGACTGTTGGGGGTTCTTTCTAATATTTAGGGTCTTTACATTACAATATAAAGCACTTTGAGGCAACTGTTGTTGGGAATCAGCACTATATAAATAAAATTTAATTTAATTCTAAGCATTAATTCACTACATTGCAGTGTCCTGTTTCACAATAACCAAGAGCCATATTAAATATTACTCATATTTTGTATTTTAGTTTGTGAAAAACAAAAAAGCCATGGAGTATAAAAAAGTGCATGATCCAAAAGAGAAATGTTGAGATTATATATGTCTGTGGTTTGCAGAAGCATAAAATGCCAACATTTTTGTGTGCTCTGCTATCTATAGCAATCTGGAAGGTGCCTTTCAATAAATTCTCCTTCAAACATCAATTACTATCTAGAGGATGAATCTGAAACCTCTTGCGCACAGAACTCAAAATAGATCGTGACTGGGTTGATTTTAGACTCAACTTTTCAATTAGTTGTTGTTTTATTATTTTTAACTAACAGTATTCATCACAGTGGTGCAGCAATTAGCACTGTCAGCTCACAGCAGGAAGGTCCTGGGTTTGAATTTACTGGTTGGCTGGGGACAGTCTGTGTGGAGTTTGCATGTTCTTCCTGCGTGGGTTCTCTCCAGGTAGTCCAGCTTCCTCCCACAGTCCAAAGACATGCATCTTAAGTTAATGGGTGTTTCTAAATTGGCAGTAGGTGTGAAAGTGAGCATGAATGATTCTCTGTCTCTCCCTCAGTGTCAGCCCTTTGATACACAAGCAATCTGTCAAGGGTGTACTCCACTTCTTGCCCTATGACAGCTAGGCTCCACCTTTCTTGTGACTCTGAATTGGACAAGCGGGTAACAAAATGTGTGGATGGAGGGATGGATGGATGGCATGGTATTCCTAGTTATTATTGCTTATACTTTGCAAATCGAGGGTTAGACATCACAGCAGATCCATACATCCATACAATATACCTATGTCAAAAAATGACAGTTAAAAAAGAAAAAAAATGAGAAAGAAGCTGTATTGAAGGATAAACTTACATTCACCAAAGAATTACCAATATGATAACAGATTTAAAAGCATGGTTTCCAGTCACTACATATAAAACAAGGAGCTGCAGAATTTTCTGTATCCCAGTTTGTCTCCTCTTCTTGGAGTGGTCCACTTCCCATTCCTTTGAATTCCTTCAACTGCATGACTTTGCATAAGCGACACCTAATTGAATATTAATGGCTTCTGATGGTATTTGATTATCTGTTTTTCATTTGAAAAGATTATACAAATGAGCCTCATTTGCATGTCAGCATCCAGGAAATGAAATGAAGTGTGTCTGCCAGATTATTATTTCTTCTTCGAACGCTACTGAGCACAACTTCTTTAATCTCATGAATTCAGGATTAGTTTCACATTTTGGTGTGATGCTGTAATTTAGTTTGTGCAAGGAGGTCATTCACACCAGGGGAGAGCTTTTGTTTTGCTCTAGTAGGTGAAGACAATAGACATAATAAAGTTTCAATCAGCTTTGTTATTATTCCTTAAAGCTTCACCGAGCTTTGGTATTTGTCGCATGGCATCCGTTCTCACGCAGGGCAGGTATGCAGGCAGATGGTAGCAGTAGAAGGATGATGAAGAGTATAGTCCCATTCAGTCAGTATGAAGTAAATGGAAGAAATGAAAAGCCCATAATAGGAGTGGAGTGGAGAATTACTGTCCTGTCTGGCTCCCAGGCAACAGCTTTATCTTCACAGCAATTTACAGTAATCCGGTGTGGCTGTGAGGGCCTGCCTTAGGCCGCGGTTAGCTGCTGCAAAATGACATGTGAGTATACCAAGCTACAAAAGAAAAAAAGAAATCTGGAACAAGGCCTAATCATCACTTTAAGTCACATATTATACATTTAGATGGCAACTATAACTCAATTGAAGGGCACTGTGCACTCTTTTGCTGCTGGGCCACTGTACATATGTCAAAGATAATAGTCTGCCTGCAACACAGAGTGGAAAGACAGAATGGGAAGGGCGTTTTTTTTTTTTAGAAAGTATTTAAGATTTACCCTTCAAAAGTCTTGCAGAGCTCTACAGAAGTTGTTATTTCACAATGGAACCAAGTGAACTGGGCCTTTAGAATTTTAAACACCAATTGGTAAATCGCATTATGTTATCCAGAATACAAATTGATGTTTATTGCCCTCATAGGCTCAAAGTGTTGGTGGTTGTCAATGTTACTGACCACACCTCATATCGGCAAATCAATCCTAAGTGAGACACTGCTGAAGTAGCTCTTGATTTTGATTGAATTTTGAGCTTAGAGTCTTCCTTTCGATTCTTATCCCAATCAATTCTGCCTGGTGTGCCACTGATCTGATAAACATGAGCGCAGTGGCAGTGCAGAGTTTTGCCAAGTTGATATTGAATCAGAAGTGACTGAAGAATATCCATAAGTATTGAGTGTCCACTAAACCCAGTCAGTAAATAATCCTCAGGTGCATGCTTTATATGTGACGGTAAGAAGACATGGATCAAGAGACTTCCCCAGCCAGAATGGATTCTACTATTTGCATTGCATTTTTTCTTGTATAAGCTTTTGCATTTTGATGGACGGTCAAATATTGAAGGTTTCCACAAAATTTCATAGCAAAGCACAGAGATGATGCATTTACATGCAGAGGAGCAACACAAAGGTCTTGGCACAGCTAATGCTGCCAGTGAACTCACATTCTTTACTGAAGTCACGTTCTGTTTTTCACTGTCTTCCTTCCTCTTCCTCTCTTTCTCCTACTCAGCAAGCAGTCTGAGGATCTATTTCTTATTAGAGTTCATCCCAGAAATCATGTTGGGCCAGTGTGCTCCTGCAGTTCCAGACTCCATTAAATGCCTCATTCAATTTTATAATATAGTTTTTTTATTTGACATTAAAGACTTTACAAAAAATCTGTGGAATTATTAGTAAAAAATAAATAAATAAAATGACTGTGTGTGTGTGTGTGTGTGTGTGTGTGTGTGTGTGTGTGTGTGTGTGTGTGTGTGTGTAAAAGTGAGAGAACCACTCACGAGAATGCCTTTATACATCCTGATTTATTGTCTTTCTTCTCCTGCAAATTTTCAGTACATCTTTTCCAAACCTCACCATGCATAAATTGGCTTCAGGAGTTCTACCCTGTGTATTTTTTTTATAATCCTTACCAAAATCTGCTACAGCTGTGAAGATGGCTGATAGACCATGAAAGCCTTAAATACACAGTCTGTGATCACAGTGCAAAACAAATATATAGCACCAAAATTAACTTGCGAACTCTTGCCTCTAAATTGGTTGGCAATAAAACTACTAAACGGAATTGTAATTGTTTAGATTTATTTATCCACTTTAGTGTCACAAAGACATACATTAATGTAAGGGCTCAAAAGGACTATTATAATTGCAAGGCTGCAATTAGGTACAATAAAGGACAAAGATTTTTTTAACGTAAAATTGTGGCTACTGTGTGATTGCTACCGTTTACTAACAATTAACAAAGACCACAAAAAAAAATTAATTAGAGAAGATCCCAGGTCCTACATGCAAACACACTTATGTGCTAATATGGTGATCAAATTATTCTGCATAATTGCATTTACACTGTACATTTCTTAAAAGATCCCTTCCTAAGTACTCTCTTGATTGCTAAGTATTTGAATTCATTCTAACAGCACATATCTAATATCATTAAAAAATTGTTTTAGGTGTACTTTGCATTTGCACCACACAGTAGACCGAGGATCATTTGGTTAAAACCAAGGGCAAGATATGTGTCCTTTGATGCTTCTGTTCTCACTGATTTGCTACAAATGAAGCAAGTAAACATGACGTCATACATGCTGGCTGATTACTCACTAATTGGGCAGCTTTGTTGATGTCACCTAGCATCATCAGTGCCACATAGACCCACGTGGGTCTATGTGGCAGTATAAGTTAGTACTGTGACTGAAACTCAAAAAAACCCCAAAACAAAACAGGGAAAGGAGACATTTTGTACAATAATATTATAGAAATATGGTTATTTGCATTGCTTCTTTTACACTATAAAAGAACTCAGAGTATAGTAGTATGAAAAAATGAGAAATGTTCTAGCTTCCCGGCTGGGATGTTTGACCTTCAAGAACTACTAAAGTGTCAAAAAGAGAATTACTAATCAGTCCTGTCTTCTCATCTACATTTGTACAAGATAAGGAACTAAGACTCCCTTACAGAAACATTTTCTACAAGAGTGACTAGCTCTGTTACAACTGAGTTACCGGCACATGATTCTCAGAGTCCCATATATCTGCTTGTGGTGACTGACAAAACTTTGCTGTATTCCAGCAGAGACACAAAAAGACTGGTTTCCTCTGACAACCTCCCCTTGTGCCTTGAGCTTCCACATCACACATTATCCAGCCACATAAATTATTGAATTTTAAAAATATAAATAAACAGTGAAGCTGTGAGAAATAGTTGAGAATGTTCAAATAATGCTGATAAATGTCGATAAGTTATATACATGCAGCTGTGAAAAGCCTATGCCATGAAAGCCGAATATTACTGGAAGTTTGGATTTTTAAATGGTAACAAAACTAAAGCTGAGTATTGTAACAACGCGGAAGCATCCACAATTTTAGTCTAGTGCCCGTTTTATTTTGAAATATAATGTGATATTATTCCAGCTGGTGTATGAAGGACATATACTGAAAATTATATTATCATGAAGCAAAATGCTTTCTTTTTACATTTTTTACTATGGAAATGCAAATGTATTGGATCTAATTTATATTAAAACATAAGACTAACAAGAAGTGAACATCAGTGAAATCTATGGGTATTAGCACTGACGGGAAGTAACCCTGGAGGAATCTCTCTCTGAACTCAGCCCCCAGCCACAATATAATTAAAACAAATCTAAACAGCCAGCTACAGAGGTTCATTGTAGAGCTTTAACAGGCGTTCATTCTTCATCTGTTCTTGTAGCACCAAGAGTTTACAGCACAAAAGAAACAACAAGGTGGCATACAGCATGATGTCCCTTGTTGTCGTGTGTGCAAAGCCTGGAGACAGCTTGAAGCTTTTTTTCATCTTCGTTCTGTAATCTCTGTCAGTGGGGACTCTCATCTGGTGCAGGGCGGTGAGCAAGAGGGTGCAACCCAAACAGTCTCTGAGAATGGCATCCTTTTTATTCATTTGTTGCTGGGTAAAAGAATGAAGGTCGTTCTAACATTTCATCAACAACTAAAAACTTCTGTGGCTTCCTTACGTTTGCATTTTTTTTTCTTTGCAGATATATATGAGCGTGTTGCTCTTCGGAAAAACATAAGCAAAAAGAAAGCATCCATTTCTAGACAGCTCACAAAATTAAAAATCCTCTAGATGTTGTTTAATGCAGGTCATTATAGAAAATACTCATTTTGGAGTTTGAACAAGCAACAAGGAATCTAAAATTTAATGAGAGGGGCAGCTCAAGCGCGCCAAAGATTCTGTTCAATATAGTGTAGCCTACCTCCAGCACACAGACTACAACAGGAATACTCTAGTTAAACTGGAAACCAACCAAATCTAATAAATGACCCCAGAAATGCTAAACGTTACACAGACCAGCAAAGCTAATGACACCTGTAGGGGTTCCAGCTCGCCTTTATTAATGAAACAAAATATATTGGAAAGAAGATGGAACACTTTACATCTAGTAGCTTATTTTTTTTTCCATTTTAATTGTTGGATTATTTTATTATTATTATAAAAAGCTTTGATGATAAATTTCAAACATGGATGTAAATGTAAGAAATTACTCCTTTCCGATGTAATTTCAAGTTTCTTCAATACCAGCTGATATTGTTTCTTATTTTTTCTTCTTGCTTTTAATAACTTTGCCCCTTGCTTGTTTTAAACTCCTACTCCGTCTTGATTTTTAGCACTTTTGGAGGCACATGAAAGGCTAGCTTAATAAACATTCACAATAAAATAAATAAAACATCACCCTAATGCCGAAACATGCCCAAATGATTTTGAAATATCACTAAGTGTTTTTCCCCCCCTTATTCTATTTCCATTCTGACTTTATGACTTACACCAAATGTTTTCTTATTGGCAAAAATGTCCTAATAGGCAGAGAGGAGTCTGGCTTCCAAGACTGAAGAGGGTGGGGATTATACCAACAGATCCAAAAGTCCATGTCTTCTCTATCAAGGCTTAATGGTTTAATGAGAAAAGAAAAAGGCAGACCACTCATCCCAAATGACTTAGTTAATGTATCACAGTGGTAAACAGCACTTTTTGGGTTTGACTCCAGCACTGAATAGATTCCAGGCTTTTTTGGCTGTCAGAATGACAGTGGACACTGAAGCATTTACTGGAATGTGAAGTAAAGAAATATATCTATAAAAAGGGAGAGAAAAAAAAAGTCTGTTTGCATAATTCTTTTCATCTATATTTCGGCTGTGTACCTCCTTAGACTGCCATGTGTGCAGATGAAGAGTGACTGACAGCAGGTGTCTAACTATTCAAGCAGAGAGCAAAATGGTGCCACAACAACATTAGGTGGTAGAGAACTGCTGTCACTGTTGACCTGTTAAACATTTGCCGAGTCTTTGCAATCACAGATAATTTTCTTCCACATAATGTAAATCACAAAATGTTCATACCATTAAATGTCAGCTTTCAAAATAATTCATGTCAGTAGTAGTGTCATTATGGCTAGCACTTGCTGATGCTGTCCATCTTTAGAACAGTTTACAGCTTTTTGGTGGTAATTAGGCATCAAGAATTATTAGAATATATACCCACAAGACAGAATGAAAATGTCGAGAATGCTGCAACTCATTAACAGTATTCTTCAGGGGGAACAAGCTTTGATTAGATTGTTCATTCCTTCAAGCCAAATCCAGCAGAACAAAGGGTTTCTGGTATGTCTATGAAACTGTGGATTCCACAGTCTTTTATTTTATGCAATAAAACATATGAATATAGCTTGCTGCTCTTTTGATGCACAATTACAGTAGTGCCCACATGAAAGTTTTAGATTTAATAAAATCACTCTATTTGAACATTAGTTAGAAGGAAAAAAACCAAAAAAACAAAATGATTTTGGCTAAAAGTAACTCTTTGATGCGAACATTGATGGTCCTCATTTAGGAATGCCAGCACACTGAGATTATATGATTTGGCAAATTAAATGGGAATCTGGTGCGATTGGACAAAGAATAATGTTCCATTCTGTTTACAGTGCAAAACAAGGATGAGCAGATGACCGAACAATGAGCTAATTTTAAAAGACTGATGTTTTGACAGTGTAAATTAACAAACGAAACTTCATAATTAAGAATTTGATGGAGGCATAGCTAGCCAAAGATTAATAACTGTGGGAGGTTTTTTTTTTGGGCTGTTGGATTCAGTTTTATCTTGTGCAATTTATTTTAGAGTCATTGTTAAAAGAGACAAGAAACGCTATACATAAAGGTTAATTTACATCATGGAAAAACTGACATAGATGTAACTCTGTCGTGAAGCTGGATATAAGAAATAAGTGCTTAAAGTTAAAGTTTTAAAAAACATGTTTAGTGCCATCTTCTTTCAGTACGGAACATGACGTCATGAGGTTGGTTGGTTGGTTGGTTGCGGGTAATACACTTACATTAGTGTTGTTTGTTTGTACATTAGTATGTTAGCTAACTAGTGACAGAATTGATAACTCAGAGGAAAATAAGGACACTAAAACAAAAAATCAGTTTAAGGGGGTCACTTTTGTGCTGCCGCTGGCTGCAATGATGAGTTTTGTGTTAAAAACCAAGGATGTAGTGTCCTCTTTCACTGGCTCTCCATTGTTTGGCTAGCTGCACTCAAATGGGAAAATCCGGCCGTAATGTTCGGGTTTGTAAAGCACTTTATGAATGAAGACGAACCTTTATATGTGTAGCGTTTTACGTCCCCTTATCTGATGTCAAGTAGAGAAGGCATTATTGCTGTAGATGCAAGGTAAATTAGAAAATAAATGCATTTCTCTCACTGGGTACCGTGGTACCTTTATATGACCCAGTTCAAACTTTACTGAGATGTCGAATCAAGTAAGCTTCATTGCCATTCATCAACAGAATATCGTCTTGTCTTGTCAGGCAAATCTTTCATTTCCCTCACTCCCATTTCTTTCTGGGGGTTTTTTCTCCTCTGCAATTCTGTAATTCCATTTGGAAACTGCATATTGTTGCAAAAAAACCCTTCATTGTTCAGTCAGTGAGGAATGAGCAAAGGGGTAATGGATACCTGGGCCATGAATACTAAATGCTAGGTAATTAAAGGATACCTGTGGAAAATTCCTTTGACTGGCTCAGCAGAAGAGAGTTTCGGGCTAACGTCCATTAGACTGAAGAGAGACAAGGCAGGAAAAAAAAGAGACCGAAAAAGAGGGTCAGATCTGAGTGATGGCTTCTCTCTGAATCACTCATTTGGGTTGAGAATCTGACATTTGATTAAGTCTGACCTACATGTCACAGAGAAGAAGTCATGTCCTCTTACATGCACTTCAGTGGAGAGTCAGACTGATGGAGTTTTATGAGTTTGAAGAGACTTCTAACTAAATAAGATTGTTGTTCAAATTAAGGACTGTCTGGCTGCCTTGCCTGTCTAGGTAGGAACAAAGAAATCCAAACAGCAGTCGCAAATAGCGATATACTTAATCTTTCAAGGTATTTTCCTTATTTTTAATATTTGAACTGTTTCTACAATTTTTTTTCCTCTCACTCTTTCTCACACTAGCTTAGAGGTTGTTATCCAGAATCATCTTAGTAGGGTTTAAGTCAGTTGACTATAAAGGCCAGGCCATGAGATGGAGTAGTCTAACCAGTGTTGAGTGTAATGTCTTGAGTGTAATTATGTCATTATGAGGTTGACAAAATTTCTTCAGTCACCTGCACACTGGGTGGACAGAAAGACAAATAAAATAAAACACAAAAAAGGAAGCCAAAATGGTTGTAACTAAAACTTTCACATCTGGCATCATCAGATTATATCAGCTATATCTCTTGCCTTGAGCATCAATTGGTCTAATCTGAGGTGTTAAATTCAAAAATATAAATTGTATTCTGTTTTGCTGAAACTACATAATTGCTTATCTGTTATGTTATAGTTTTGATATTTAAAAAAAAAAATGAAAGGAAGAAAAGGTGTCACAGTGCTGTGGTGGTTAGCACTGTCGCCTCACAGCAAGAAGCAATGGCCTCTCTGTGTGGAGTTTCTCTCACAGTCCATAAACATGCATGGGGTTATGTTAATTGGTGATTCTAAATTGACCGTAGGTGCGAATGTGAGCGTGAATGGTTGTCTGTCTGGCTATGTGTAAGTCCTTAAACAGATTGGCAGCCTGTCCAGGGTGTACCCTGCCTCTTGCTCTGTGACAGCTGGGGTGGGCTCCAGCGACGCTGAGACGGATAAGTGGACAAAAATGGGTGGATGGAAAGGATGAAAAAAGAAAAAAACAACATAAAGTGGTGTGTGTTTATCTGGTGTTGTTTCTTAGAAATAATAGTTGTGTTCAAAGAAATTAGTTGGAGATGGAGAACAATTTTTTTTGCATTTTATGTACACATATAAAAATTCTCTGCGGTGTGTCTTTTTCTTTTTATGTTGAGTTATTTTCTTTGTTATTGTTTTTACTGGGTTTTGTCTTAGGCTCAAAGACATGGCAATTTCAATGGCACTGGTGTCTCTGCATGACACCTTGAGTGAAGGGATGTTCACCTTCATCAGCTGACACTGGAAATGAAAATGCTGTCTAAGAGACATACTCTGGGATCTGCATCACAGCACTGTGCAGCGGACACTCTTCCCAGCAGTGTTATTTCTAAAGTTGATGATAATTGTACTTTCCCCAGTGCTGAGTGTTGTAGCGCTAAGGTATAGCTGCATACCTATACTGAATGTACTCTACCAGTGAGGAGGTCCAAAACTCAGTTGCAGAACAAGTTAATGGGGCTACCTGACAGAACTTCAGCTATCAGGTA
Source organism: Tylochromis polylepis (assembly GCA_015107715.1). NCBI lineage: Eukaryota > Metazoa > Chordata > Actinopteri > Cichliformes > Cichlidae > Tylochromis > Tylochromis polylepis. The sequence continues at coordinate 11,361 of VVHJ01033658.1, forward strand.
TTGTGGAAATTGTATTGAATGCAGGGCTTTTATTATCATGACATGAGTTCTTTATCTCCAGATGGAAGAAGACAGGGTGGAGAACCAGTACATTGTGCTTAGTCAAACTTGAGATAGATTATAATGGAAAGCTACTGAGACTAACCATAGCTAAGCACATTTCTTACTGTATGAGAATATAGAGCTGCCAGGCAGGAAGAAAAGAGGAAGACCACTGAGAAGATTCATGGATGTAATGAAGGAGGACATGCAGTGGGTTGGCGTGACAGTGCAGGATGCAAGTGTTAGGATGAGATGGAGGAAGACGATGGTGACCCTGAAAGGGGGCAACTAAAAAAAGAAGGCGGCTGTGATACTGTGATGCATTATACTCAGATTAAACCCTTGTCCTCTGATTATCAGGGATATTTTTCTATCCTACAACTCCAAGAAGATAATATCTAACTTAATGGAAAATTTTTGCACGCTATACTTCATTTGGTTGTGGTGACAGGGTCTGAGGATATGTAAACACAGCACACAATTCGCATCAAACACATTTTATATGCCTTAACACAGTAGTGTGTTAGTGCTGTTGAAGAAGTCCAGGTAACAAATCACAAGAGGAATCTTGGGATTACTCGGATTGACTTTTTGAGGCGTCTCACTGATATAACTTTGACATTAATGGGAGGTTTTTGCATTCTCAATTCTTCTGGGGCTCACCATAATCTGTTATAGACATGACTGAGTTCTCTACTGGGCTGCCTCTGAAGTTTGAACCTTAGAAATAACCTTGTCTGGATGGGTTAGATGATGTAGTTGTCCATCCTTCTCACTATCCTCTTGATGTTTACCAAACCCTCTCCACCCTTCACAGAGCCTACATTTGCAAGCCCTCTAGAGATCAACGCACCAATTACTCCATGTGCATCTTGACTGAATAATAGGACTTTTAATTGTCTTGTCTTTCACAATTATGTCAAAGCCATAACCTTTAATTAAGCGTCTGCCAATTATATTATTCCTTTTTTTGTCTGAGTGGATGAAAGTAATTACTGTCACCTTGCAAAGTATGAGAAGGAATTAATCCTTTTTGATTTCACCAAATCCCATTTTTTTGGTCATTAGTTAGCCTTTTAATCCCCAGAAGATTATGAAGCCAGTTAATTATAGACAATGGAAGCAGCTACTTGTTGTTTGTACATGGTCACATTTTTTTTCATAGAAAAATCTACCGCTTACAACAGAATAAAATCTGCACCAAATCTGAGCTTTAAGGCCTAATGAAAGAGTCACTGCAACTAGACTGTCTTTCAAAATATGCTGCAATTCAGTGTTTTTGAAATTTGACTTATGTACACTCAACAAAAATATAAACGCAACACCTTTGTTTCTGCTCCGATTTTCCATGAGATGGACTTAAAGATCTAAAATTCATTCCAGTTACACAATATTACCATTTCTCTCAAACATTGTTCACAAATCAGTCTAAATGTGTGATAGTGAGCACTTCTGCTTTGCTGAGATAATCCATCCCACCTCACAGGTGTGCCACATCAAGATGCTGATCTGACATCATGAGTAGTGCACAGGTGTACCTTATACTGCCCACAATAAAAGGCCACCCTGGAATGTGCAGTTTTTTTGCTTTATTGGGGGTCTGGGGACTCAGAACCGGTCAGTATCTGGTGTGACCACCATTT
>VVHJ01033659.1:0-16202 GCA_015107715.1 Tylochromis polylepis
CAAATGGGTAAAAAAAAAAAAAAAAAAAAAAATCTGTCAAATCAAACGTGTGGAGCTGCTTGCCATGATGACCCCTTGTGTGAATAAGGGGACTGCCGGAAGTAGCATTCATTAGAAAAAGAAAATGACCTTTTTCTTCTCACTTCCTACGTCTGACTACTCCCACCTTTACCCCAAGGGATCACATGCACCATCACTTGATTAACTGAAAGTACTTCTGTAGTCAACCACAAGCCCCATGTGATTTCATGGTTTAATGTACTAGTCGTCCATCAAAGCATGTGCTTTGAGGAGCCTTTGCATTAATAATAACTTTATTTGTATAGCACTTTTGTAAAACACAGAGTTACAAAGTGCTTCAGAGTTTGAATGAAACCACACATTAAAGATAAGTGTACATGTTCCACTATTCAAACATATGGTCTTACATATAGACTTTTATAGATACATCATATGGGAAATATTTCCAAAAAGAATAAAGCAAAAGATTAAGGAGAAGCTGAGCTAAACTATTTTTCAGCAGTCATTTAAAGCAAAGCACTGATAGGCTGAGGAAGGCCAGTTCACTGAGTCCTTTCTCCACCATTTGTCCAGTGGAGGTTCTGTATTGAGACCAAGTCTCATCGGCTCTTAAAGCCTGTCTTCGCTTTTCAAAAGCTGCCGACCATGGCTCTTTAAATAAAGGTCACATAGATGCATCAGATTCCAAGAAAGACTTTTCTAATAGATTCACCACTGTCAGTATTTACTGTCTCATCATTATAAAAGTACTATTTACTCTGTAATTTACAGTTTTGATTAGGTGAAAGTTAAATTAAAGAGTCTTTAAAAAACTGGTGATGGGGCTAAAGAGATTTATTATCTTGAAAATTTATTACAAGTGTCTCTTATCCATATATACTAAGATTGTTTCATCCATTCACTTTATTTCTGTCTGATCATAGCACATCAAGGAGTTTTTTCCAAAAACAAGGGGAAAAAAGAACAGCTACATTTCAGGCAGAAAGGGTGTAGGCAGAAGCAACAGCTCATATGTGCCTACCCCTCATACGTAATACAATGTTTGGCCACCAGAAATTGACAATGCAGAAAACGATATTTCACAATTATATTCATTTTAAATACATCAAATATCTATAGTTTTCTTAATTGACATGTTTAAACTGGAAAGTGCCACTTAACTTAAAATCATCACTGGTATTATTCCATAAATTTATTCCAGTAACAGAAAATTTTTTCCCCCCCTTTCTTTTAAATCAGTTCTTATCTTGCATTTTTTGGAAAAAGACATATTCATCCTAATTCTTAATTGGTTGTTACCAACTGGAACATATCCCGGACACCTAGAGCTTTTTTACTTTAAACATAATCTGCATAATTTTAAAGTGTTATCCTTGTAGTTGTGAAGCTGTTGATGAATTTGGAGATGTTTTTCCCCTCCCAAGATGAAATAGATGGTCCTCGTTAAAGGGCACAGTCACTCACACATTAATGTTCACACATTCCAGACAATTTACTCCTACATCCGTCTTCCTGAACTGTCTGAACAAAATGTTACTGAATGACACTGGCAGTACTTCAGTTATAGCCTATCCTTACTTTTACTTTACAAAATAGCACAAAACAACCATTTGCAGCTGAAACTTTGGCCCTCACCTCTTTCACGGTGAATAAACTTAACAAGTTGACATTGTTAGTTATTTTTAGACTCAGAAGAAGGAATATAACACAATTCTGACCAACACACTACCACAGCGTTCAGAGCCGATGAAGAGTTTGTACATTTCAGGCCTTGGTTGACCACGTGAGTGTATCCAGGTAAGCGTGTGACGACTGTAATAAAGTCATCACAGCCAGGTCATTAATCACCCCCTTAATCCAGCCTTTCAAATGACTTCCTTTAGGCTCACTGCCAATCCAATTAATGAAAAATTAATGATGAATTATATCTTATCCTCAGTTTGGATAACACATTTGCCTGAAGCTTTGTTTTTTTGTGATCCATGTTTATTAATATTCTGTCATACACTGCATATAAACAGTAGGTTGCATTGTGTTGGAGCCCATTAAAGTGACTCTTGATCATGACCAATTTTTACCCTAAAGTCAAACTAAAATAATCTAAGCATTATTATTCACGATTGAAATCGAAAGCTTGGAATTTATTCAAACTCTACAACATCAGTAAGAAGTTCCAGATGTGTTTGATATATTTTTGATGTTTCCTGGCACAGTGACAAATGATCTGAAGGATAGATGGATGAGTGCCTTGAATCATGCCTTTATTTAACAATGAGATGTCAGTATGTAGCACGGTGATAATCCTTTCATTTCTTGAAGATCCCTTGATAATTTAAAGGGGCAACTATGAGATGGTAAGTTAATGTTTAAAACAGTTAGCAATGAAAAAAAAAAGAAATTTCTCTCTAGGGGATATTTCTCTCGTTGTAAAATTAATCACACATCAAGAAGTAGACTAGTGATGATTTTCTATTGAAACTATGTTTCAATAAAACATAGTACATAGTTCTCTGCCTGTGTCATGAGTCAACTCATCTGCTGACTAAAATGAATCACAGACTTAGCCCTAATCAAGTTTAAGCAGAATTATTAAAAAAAGAAAAAAAAAGTCACACCCTGTGCTGTTGTTGGGGTACATTTTTAGACCCAACAGCATAAAAGAAGACCATGGCATCAGCTGCTGCTTTCAACCTTTCTTCTTCTTTCAGTTGCTCCCTCTTGGTTGCAAAAAACTGGATGTGATGAGAAAGGATCGGTCTGCCTTTGAAACTGCACACTCATTGGCTAATGACTTGTGATTGATAACTCATTAGTCAATGAGAGTGCAGTTTCATACCACGGATAATACTCCATTTTGAAACATGGTATGACTATGACTTACAATCTTACAATATTGTGTCCCAAAAAGAGTGACTGAGTCCAAAAACCCAACAGGAAAGTGTTTGTGGAGGTCATGACAGAAAGCGGTTTTCCCGTAGACTTCCACAGGACCGGAAGGCTTTTTGCACTGGCTTAATTGTTCCAACCTGAACAAATCAACCATGTTTTATTATATCTAGAGGGTAAATTAGAGACAAAACAATGTTCTACATTTTAACGTGGCTCCTTGGGTAAACGTAAATATCAGCATGTTCACTCAAAGCATTTTGCTGTGGCTTGTATTTTAATTAGCACTTTATTCATAATTTTTATAAGACTCACTAAAAGAGTTCACCATAAAGCATTTCCAAACTGCCCTTTTTCTTTTTTGTTTGTTTTTAGGTTAAGTAGATTCTCCTGAGCCTGTCTTGGAAATTTGATTGAGACCACATGAAAGACTTTTTCGTGGAACTGCTGCTTTCACAGAAATCTGAATCAAGCGGTTCAGTTTATCAAGTGCTATGCTGTTTTGTTGTTGTTGTTTTTTAATCAGTCAAGATGTCTGGAAACCACTTAATCATAATGATATAATATGTTGCAAGAGAAGTTCAGCTATGAGATAAGGGGCATGAAATACTATTTCAAATTAATTTAAACTCATGAAAAAGAAACAAGTACAAATAGCTCAGAAGTTCCCAACTTAAATTAATGTAACTGTCCGCATTTTATTCTGGACTGGTCATCTTTTCTGTTTCAATCAAGCCCACCCAATCATACTTCTATGTTAGACCTCTGGAAAGTGGTAGATCACTCCAGGCTGTCCTGTCACAGTGCTTAGCACTGATCTGTCCTACAAGATTAATCCAGTGGCTTTATCATAGATATGGGGACTTATATATAATGGAGACAACTGCTGGAAAATATACTTTCAGGATGAGGTCTGAATGTTTGAAGTGAGAACAAAGGATGTTTTGTGTGTTACTTGTATGCAGACTGTGTGTCTCCAGGTTTATATCCTCTGGTGATATACACAAGATGCTAATTCTGAGAAAGACACTTAACTTTGAGACTGCCCTTCCAAGGTAGCAGCCTTAGGTAACTGTTAGTGATTAGAAAATCAGCTACAACTAGCTCATTATGTCAACTAATTTGACGTAAAGAGCTATTTGTAGCCTTTCCACTAAGTATTTAGAGGTCACGGCGTTCAAAGACATTCTGTTTTTTCTAATGTCGTCATCCACGCTTGAAGAGCTTGACGATCAGCCTTTTTTTTTCTTTACTACAACAGAATTAAAAACTTGGTTCCAATAAGCACATGATGAGATGGTGACAGTAAGAGAGACAGTGATCAACTGACTTTTTACCTCAGACAATTTTCTGATTGTAAAAGTTTGGTTACAAAGTAAATTGGCTTCACAACAAAGTAAAATTCACAATTATAATGTGTAATGTTTACACAAGAAATTATTTATTTAACCATAAATTAAAGCAGGGATGGAACTGGAACTAAATGGTAAAGAAAAAGTGAGATGTTCCTTAAAATAGTAGACATAAGGAACTATATGAAAGCAACAGGGGTGGTGAAAAATGTAACAATAATGTAACAAAAAATTAACAAAAAAGAGAATTAATTTATTCTGACCTAACAATGATTAAACTGAGATTAAAACAAAGTCAAGAGGGGTTCGGGGGGGTCATAAAAATATAAAACCACCTGAGCTGCCATTTCAGTAAGTGTAGTAAACACGTGTGCAAGTCCCACACACGAAAGGTTACCTACCACTGCTTTTAATGCACGGACTAGTTTGCAATAATCAAATTTTGTGTTCTAAGTGTTAATTAGTGCTAAATTAATATTGGTAATTATGGATGGCAGTTATAGGAATTTTTTTTCATCATATAGTAGTGAGGACAGTGTTTAATGATTCTAATGGTTATACAATAAATCCTAATAGAAGATTTATGAAATAAAATTGAATCATCATGGCTGATATGTCTTACGTAAAACAGCACATGATATCATGTGATAATAGGCCCTTTTCTCCAAGTGTTTCAAACACCCCGTTTATTAACGTCAAGTCATTTTGTGTATATATTCTAAACTGATCTGTAGGTCAAAATTTGGCATACATGAGGTGATTCATACTGTGAAGACATGAAATATAACAAATATGCAAGAGTTAATTGGTAATATTGCAAAGGAAGGCTGCTTAAATGTATATTTAGCTCCTTTACCACCCCTCTCCTTACCCTGCCTCTAACCAAAAACTGAATACCTGCACAGAATGACATTTATTCAATTTTGATTTGCATTAAAAAAAAAAATCAGTCACTTGAACTAACCCCTTAAATTACATTTGCAATACAGCACAAAAAAGAGAGAACTGGATCTGTTATCTGAAGTCCCACCTTCCAGCTCTAAGTAAAAAAATAATAAATGAAAAATTAAATGAAAATTTACATTGCCCAATGCAAAGTTTACATCATAGCTGCCATAAATTAACAGTATTTCGAATGACCAAAATCATTCTGTAATAGTTAATTCATCAGTATGCAAAAGCTTTTTAATTCAAATTATTATTTTTAATGCCAAAATATAATTATTATTGTTATCCATGAATGTTCAAATTCATTGTTTTACAAAAAAGCTGATTAAAAAAACAGTAGAGCACATTTTTTGATTAAGATCACACATTACAAATATTTACTTGCATTCCTAAACAGAAAAAACTGTTTTAGCGGTTGTTTTAGTAGTACAGCAGTCTCGTGTGCTGCTCACTCACTTAAGTCACTCTGATTTGAAGCACATTATCCACATTTGGATATAAAAACATGAATTTAGTTTTGTGAATTTAATAATTTTTTGTTGTAATCAAAGTTTTTTGGCAGTTATATTTGGCAGTATATTTGTGTTTTCTTGTTTTAAAGTAAACACTACTGGCCAGTCATTAGTGGAAATAACTGAACAAATAAACCCATTTACATATCACACACAACCCCATGAACTGCCATAGGGCTTTACTAGACAGAATAGGAAAAGCCATTCTGTAATCTCTTTAAAACACTCCCTTCTTTTTCCTCCTCCCTTGTCTTTCTCTCCTCCTCACCGAGTCTTGCTCAGACCAAGAGGCAGACCTTCACATGCAAAATAAAGCTGCGTGGCGCTTGAACTCTTTGCTCAGCTATGCAGTAGTGAAGAGGATTAACTCAAGCCAAGCGCCAGTTTTGGCATTTCATCCATCACTTGGCTGACGGAGAGAGACTACCAAGAGCTACCTCTTTGCCTCTCTTCATTCAAATCTCCTATTTACTCCCTTTCTGTTCTCTTTTTCTCCTTCTGTCCTTTTCCCCCCTCTTTTTCAATTATGACTCTGTTATCAGAAGATCAGTCTGTGAGGCCCCAACCATGCCGGGTCTCTGAGCCTGGCAAACACATCAGCACTTCTCTGCACCAGTACTCAACAGACTGCAATAGCAGCAATGTGGACTACATAGACAGTGTGGAAGACTCTGTCTTTGGAGCTGTGGAGCCTCACAGGCGCTCTCGGGGGCGCCTTATTCTCCACGGCCTGGTCATGTTTGGAAGGGAATTCTGCTATGCCGTGGAGGCAGCTTTTGTCACGCCGGTGCTTCTGAGTGTGGGCCTGCCCCAGAGTCTGTACAGCTTGGTGTGGTTGATCAGCCCCATCCTGGGATTCCTGCTCCAGCCCATCATCGGTTCAGCCAGCGACTATTGCCGCTCACCGTGGGGCCGGCGGAGGCCTTACATCCTTGCACTGGGCATCCTCATGCTTGTGGGAATCACCCTGTTCCTTAATGGAGATGCTGTCATCTCAGGTGAGGAATGAGTGAAGAAAACGTGAGGGTGAGGAATTCAGACAGAGCGAGAGTGGAGCTAGTGTGATATCTGTAATCTTGTTATGTCAGAAAATGCTTTGAGGCCACACTAGCTTTGATTTAGAAGTATTCCGAAGATTTGCTATCAGGCTCCACTTCAGTGGCTCCCAGTTTGGATTTGGGAAACAGACAACGTCTCTACTTTGAAGATTAGGCTTAAAGCTTCCTTTCTGATAAAGCTAGGGCTGAATCAGGTGACCCTAAACCCTCTCTTAGTTACACTGCAATAAGCTTAGGCTGCTGGGGGGGCTTCCCGTGATGCACTGAGCATTTTTTCTTCATTCACCTTGTTTCACTCTCTGTGTTTATACACCACTCTGCATTTAATCATTAGTCATTATTAATCTTTGGCTCTCTTACACAATGCATCCTTTGTCCTGTCTCTTTCCCCGCGCCCCCAACCACGGCAGATGGTTGCCCCTCACTGAGCCTCATTCTGACAGAAGTTTCTTCCCGTTAAAAGGGAGTTTTTCCTTCCCACTGTCACCAAGTGCTCCTGTGATCGTTGGGGTTTCTTTCGAATATTGTAGATTCTTTACCTTACTATATAAAACACATTGAGGTGACTGTTGTTGGGAATTGGTCAGATATAAATAAAACTAAATTGAACTGATTTAGGTTTTGCTGTCTTCTTTTACCTGCTGTACAGGGTTACGGGCAAATTTGAACCTCTTTGTAAGACTTTTAAAGACTCTGAATCCAAATCCCATCAGTTTCTACTTGCTCACACATTTTGAAGATAAAGCGATACAGCCATCATAAAAAGACAAAATAGGGCCCAGAGATGCTCCATTTGAATCCATTAGACTCCAGACAGCCTCACAAGAGCATCTGCACACAAAAGAATCTTTTACCATACAAAGCAATATTAGGTTGGGTAAAAAGTCTTCTCTTAAAAAACAGAAACACTGACTGATTCACTGCTGGCAGTGACAGCATGTGTGTGATTGTTCAGCATCCTATGGAATCATTGAGAGATTAAGCGCACATTTGGCTGTAATTTAAGTCACTCTGATTTGAAGCACATCATCCACTTAACCCAAATCATTGTTTTTGATTGAAAAATCATGAAAGTAATGCTCTGCAAAAATGTGACAAACACAGATTCATAGTTCTGCTTTACAAGGAATAATGGAAACTGGTGTTTATGTACAGTTTTTATTTGGAATTTGTAAGCTGTACATTTAAAATGCAGCAATCAGCTCAACAGTAACATTTGTTAAGGTTCCTAATTGTGTTTATTGGCAAGTAGTTTGAACCTTTTTCACTCTCACGCTTCCTTTACCTGGATATCAGCTATAAAAACACAATTAAACTAGATGCAGTATTGTTGTGGTTAATTTCCTTTTCAATCAAACTTAGTAGTGCTGATGTTGAGAGTTTTTAGAACATGCTGAACATCATGATCACGAGTCACTGCAATGAATTTGTCTGTGAAGGTTCTCATTCATCCAGGTCATGGTAGTCTAAGGAGCTTGGAAAGAAAAGCGTCTGGACTTCTCTAAGTTTCTTGAAAACGTTTCACCTCTCATCCGAGAAGCTTCTTCAGTTCTAAGAGCAAATGGTGGAGAGTCCCAGATTTTGCTCTTAGAACTGAAGAAGCTTCTCGGATGAGAGGTGAAACGTTTTCAAGAAACTTAGAGAAGTCCAGACGCTTTTCTTTCCAAGCTCCTTAGACTGCAATGAGTTTGTTGGTTTTTTTTTACCTCCTCATTTATAATTTTGTTGATGCAAAAATTTAAATCACTCCATTCTGATAATACACAGAAAGAGACTTAATTTTCTTCAGCATCATCCAAAGTGTTCAAGGTGGTTCAGTTTAGCCTGGAGCTGTGGAGTGGTTAGAGGACTTTTTTTTTTTTGTGTGTGTTTTCGGGCAGAAATTACAAAAATAGATAAATAAACAGCCAAGGCTCCTGGCTTTCTTATAGCCCTCTTATGAACTATAAAGTATGTCTCCTGACGTAGGCTGGATAAGCTGATTATCTCTTTGTGTTCCCCGGGGCTGTAGTAAATGCCAAAGCAGTCGTGTGACATAATGTTTTCTATTGTTGTAGCTGCCCTCTTCTTAAAGATGAAAAACCTAACGCTGGCCAGCACCTCCCAGAGTTGCTCTTTTGGTGTTAAATTGTTGTATTTTACTTTTTTTTTTTTTTTGTCACTTCAGACTTTTTTAAAGAAGTGGCAAGTTAAAAATCCTTCCTTCACCTGTAGTTTTAATAGAATGATAAACCTGTCTTTCAGTATTCACTTGTATCGCTTAATGAAATCATAAAATCGTCTTTAATAACTTCTAATTACACTTTCTTTTGTGGTGTGATTTGACATCATTCAGATCTCTAAAAGAGCAGCTTAGTGTTCAGACATTCAGGTTTTAAAATATAATTGCTATGGCGTCAGTTATAATAGGTTTTCTTGGAAAGACAAAGCTTCTCTTTTATTATTTTATTGTTATTTTTAAGTACCTTCTGATGTGCTTCTCCTCTGAGGTTCTTTCTTGTGATGTGTATCAAGCCTAATTAAACTTGTGAATGTGACACATAAAGCTCCTTAATGTGCTGATGTGGCCAATGTATTATTATTTTAATCTTTCTTTGTGGTACGTGCTGAGTGCTGAAGTGTACTGTTGTTTTCAAGCGCTCATCAGAGATAGGTCACTGAAGAGCATATGGGCCATCGTGGTGGTGATGTTTGGAGTCGTGCTGTTTGACTTTGCTGCAGACTTCATCGATGGACCTATTAAGGCCTACCTATTTGATGTGTGTTCACATGAAGACAAGGAAAGAGGCTTGCACTACCATGCTCTCCTCACAGGTATGTAACACAAACACTGTTTGGTTCTAGCTTCAATGCTCACTGCTTACAGTGTTTTGTTTAGACTTATTTATGCCGGTTACGTTGGTGATTGTTTCCTTTTGATGGATTTGGACGTTAGTTAGGTAATAATTTTATGTTCATTCTGCATCTGAGCAACTCACAGTAATGCTTTATAAGCCTCCAAAACTTCTTCTGCTGTGACTGAGTGGGCGGAGGTGCACATATAGAGGGAGTTTGAAAGTTTTCGGTGAATTGTGTCTGTTTGTCCGCATGTTAAACTGTGGGTGGAAGCTATGTCTGTTTTTTGACTTGTGAGTGTAAACGAGAGTTCACTTGGGAATTGTTCGATAATTTGAGAAATACACTTATATGCTTTCCTTAGTAAGTTTGTCTGTAACAATAAAAGTTAGGTCAGGCTAGGATAAAGCATAAATATTAGAGCCCAACCGATATAACAGCTGGCTGATGATATTAGCCAATATAATGGTATAGGTAAATAATTTTCATTTATCAACTAATAAATGAAAATGTAAAAATGTAAAGAAGAGATGGGTATATTGCCCTTCAACCATGTTATGAGTTTTGGCCTTTTTCCACCAGAGGGCACTCTTTATGGCACAGAAAGTAATTTTTTGAGGTTACTTAATAGAAAAAAAGAATGTTGTACTCATAAATGTATACTGTTTATTATGTCTTCCGATAAAATAATGCATACTCTGGAATTAATTCACAAAGAATACATGCCGGTTTGCCATCATATTGCGCTGCCATCTTAAATTCCATCACTGTACTGCTTAATTGTGTTTCATGTATATTGCTAGAGATCAACCACATAGGTAATACAGCCATAATTTACTTTCAATTTTAAAATTCTCTTTCTTCTTACTTCAAGCCTCATCTCCTGAACTGAAGTCAGGGCTGTAACACACAAAAGCATGCATAAATGTGTTAATTTTTTACTGATAATGTTACAATTGCTAGCTGTCAGCAGATTAGCTGACAGCGAGCTGGCTAAACAACAATAACAACAGCCGGGTATAAGCTAATTACGCCAGCTAATCTTAGGCTGAAGTGTTCTAAAAATCACCCTTTCCCTTTGATAGTTTGATCATATTCCCAGCATAGTATGAGATGCATAAATAACTATACATAAACTTTAGGGAAATGGTTGTGTTGTGTGCCTGAAGAAAAGAAATATCAGCAGATTTTTTAGATTTTTAAATCACCAAATATTGGCCTGAAAATTTCTCTATCAGTCAGGGTCTACTGAAGATATACACTATACTGCCAAAAGCATTTGCTCGTCTGTTTTCACACGCATATGAACTTAAGTGACATCCCATTTTTAAGAGCTTGCTTTGTGCACTGGTGTGCAGTCATGTTGGAAGAGGAACAAGGTTGGGAGCATGAAATTGTCCAAAATGTCTTAACATGATGAAGCATTAGGAGTTCCCTTCACTGAAACTAAGGGGCCGAGCCCAACTCTTAAAAAACAACCCAACACCACAATCCCCGTTCCACCAAACTTTAAATTAACCACAAGGCAGCCAGATAAGTACCCTTCTCCTGGTAACCGCCAAACCCGTCCATCGGTTAGCCAGCTGGAGAAGCATGATTCATCACTCTAGAGGACACTCCTCCACTGTTCTCATGAAGCTCTCTATGCAGTTTTCCTTAGCTAATATAACACCCACATGAAGTTTGGAGGTCAGTAATGATTGACTGCAGAAAGTTGGTGACCTAGGCACACTATGTGCCTCAGCATCCACTTACCGCTCTCTGGGATTTTACTTAGCCTACCACTCTGTGGCTGAGTTGCTGTTGTTTCAATTCACTTGACTGGAATGACTGTGGAATATGTTGTAGCAAGGAAATTTCACAAATGGACTTGCTGCACAGGTGGCATCTGAATATGGTACCACTCTGGAATTCACTGAGCTCCTGAGAGCAATCCATTCTTTCACAAATGTTTCTAGAAGCAGTCTGCATGCACAGGTCATGATCTTATACACCTGTGACCATGGAAGTGATTGAAACACCTGAAATTCAATGATTTGGATGGGTGAATGAATACTTTTGCAAATATAATGCATCTAAAAGAAACAAAATAATACACCTGTAAACCTGTCCAACAAATTGTGCTTTATTGTTTATGTTAATTTGAAGATATTTCTTTTTCAAATGAATTACTTGTCCAGGTATAGTGACTCATGCTAAGCATAACATCTGTGTTTAGTTTTTGCGACTGAATAAAGCCCTTTATTTAAAGGAGACAAACAAAGTAATATAAACTGTTCATTACTGCTATAAGGAAAGTGTAAGCATTAACAAAGGATGGTGATTGTGTGTATACATTAAGGATTGCTCAAATACTGTGAAAGCTGTAGTATTTTAGTGTTTTTGAGCTCAATTCTACAGTATGGTTTTACAGTTAAACAGTCAAAAAAAACCCAAACCAAAATGCAGGAGAGGTGAATGAAAAGCTAAGTACAACCCATCATTCAAAAGCCTGTAAAACCACTTTTAAGAGCAATAAATTGAAATAATCATTATCAGTCTCTTACATTATTATGGAGGGTTTTTGACCCTGTCTTCTTTTCACAGTTGTTTCAGTTTATCGAGGTTTGCAGACATTCATTTACACACATCTCTATTAAAGGTCCACTACAGCATTTTTAATCAAATTGAGGTCTGGACTTTTCAGCTATTCTGTTGTAGATTTGCTGTTGTGCTTTGAAACATTGCACTGTTTCATGACCTAATTTTGATTAATATTTCACTGTTGGACAGATGGCTTGACATTTGACACTGGAATACTTTGGTATACAAAGGAGTTCACTGTTGACTCAATGACTGTAAGGCCCTGTGGCTACAAAACAAGCCCAAATCATCAGCCTTCCACCACTTCCCACATGTTGCGCTGTTCATTATGACCAGATATCTTCACTTTGGACTCCTCTGTTCCAAAAGTCCTGTAGTTCACTCAGGTGCAATTGCGGAATTTGTGAGTTTTGCGGCATAACCCTCTTGTCTAAGGCCAGAGCATGAAACTGCAGAGGAGCTTTTGTGTGAGTGCTTTCCTGCCTTTCATAACTTTGTTCAGTCCTTGATGCATGCAGTTCCATTAGTTTTCACCCTGCACTTAACCTTCATGTTATGGCCAAATGGTTGAACTGATGAATAGATTTTCCCTTTTGTACGATCAATATGGTGTATGTTGAGCATGTTCGCACTACAAAAAGTTCTCAGGGACATATTGGATGTATAAATGACGCATCAGTTTCTTTTATCAATTTTCATTTACATCTGATGTTTACTTCTGATTAAATAATAAGTTTAGGTAGACAAAACTGCTGTTGTGTTTTGATAAGACTCTTTGGCAGGAGTGCAAGTTAGGAGCTGTCAGTTCATTCATTTTTCAGTATGGTATATTAATTTGCACCTCTTTGTGATCCAGTGGACCGTTTATCAAAGAAAAGGGGGAAAAAGATTAATATTATCACTTTTACATTACTGGAGGTATAAATTCAAATATCCTTTAAAAAGCTATTGTGTATACTAGCTTTAGGCTGCTTGAAGATTAAAGTTAAATATAAAGTTGAATATAGTTTAATGTGCAGGCTTTACATGTAATGCTTCAACATATGAGGGAAAACTTTACCATCCCCCTCCCCAATATCCATTTCCAACATTTCTGGAAGGCAGTGTAGTTTTTTGTTTTGTTTTTTGTTTTTGTTTTGTTTTTTGTAATAATTTGAACTGAATATAATTTGAATATAATTTCCATGTTGATACCCATAATATTTTCACATTGGATGAGTTCACAATGAACAGATAAAAATTGCAGCATACTGTACTGCAGTAAATGTGATATTTTTGGTATATTTTTGTTATTTCCAATCCACTAATGAAGCATTATAAACTTAAAGACTATTTCCCAAAGTAGCTCACAAAGAAAGACAGACAGAATCAAGCAAAATTTCTTTCATGGACAAAAAGGGGGACAAAATGATGTTTTCGGTCTGAGAGTAGTGGTGTGCTCAGCGCAAATGTCAGCAGGCACTGGGTGGTGTGAGCATTTGAGTTAGGCAGTAATCCAGCCGTGAGCTAGTCATGTGTTACACAGTCATGGGTCTTAGCTGAGAGAGACCGGAGCCAGGCACATGACTGCCATGTCTGGTATGTGAAGTTTTAGTACTGTACCGAATACTTTTACTCTGAAAGTCATGTTTTTAAACCATGTTAATCGGTATAACACGCATATTATTATTGTAAAACTGGATTTCTTAAATAAATAATTCCATTGATAGCAGGGTTGAGCTAAGTCAGAGATGGTCATATGAATCTAGTTTTATCAGCAACATACTAGTAACTGTTTGACCAGGTCATTAGCCAAGCTGAAGGCTAAGGTCTCTATGTGCATGTTAAGTATTAATCTATAAAGATGTTTTTTGATGCTGTTCAGTGCAGATTTCATTTCTAATGTTTTCTGACTTTTTCTGTGCCCCGAATCACCAGAACAGCATGCTCTCTGTGGGTCTAGACCTCCTGATTTCCAAATGAACCTCTGGGTTTTCCTCTCCTACTTAACAAAACATAGATACAGTGGAGCTGTGACTCCCTCCATCGGAGACAGGGGAGGGTTAGGCAAGGACAAATTTGCATGTTAAGATATGATGTAGTGCAAAGATATGAGTTTTTAGGGTTGTAATTAATATCAGGAGAGGAACTTTATCTGTGGACTTTTGTTTGCAGCAGTGCTTTTTAACGGTTGCTGTTTAGGTCAGATGAGGTTGTTAGTACCCCCAGGGGTACTTTGGAGTATTGGAAAAGGTGTGAAACTTTGTTTTTTTTTCTCATTTATAACAATGTTAGTCCTGCGTTGTCCCTAAACTAATTAGTATTATTTTTTAAATGTAAATTTGATAAACTGCGTTTGATATTCAGCATTCCTGTTTTCATTGCTACTGCTGTGAAAACCTCACACACTTTGTTTGTTGTCTTCTTGTCAAACAGAATTATGATCTGTGTGAGTGGGAACCCTTGTATCCAATATTTAATGAAGGATTAAATGTTACAACAGTATTCAGAAAATGGAGAGAGAACACAGTTGTATGAGGCCTTTTTTGTGCAATGACAAAAGAAAACAAAGCAATAAAAAACACTAAGAAAAAGACCTAAGAAAGTATGTGATCATTGCAGAGAATGACAAAGACTCTCAGTCTCAATACATTTTAAACACTGTTTTTCAGATTCGGTTCAATACAACCAAGATCTTCCAATACTTTGTCATAAATTAAGAGACGGTTTTCTTCACAGGTTTGTTGTTTAAAAAAGCTCAATGGCTCAATCCTTTATTGTACTTGTTTGCTTTGTGTTGGCAAGGAGGTATTTGTCCTAATAAAATACTTCACACTGGGATGCAGTATTTATAATGACAAAAGTTTGATAACCATGGGTTTACATTTTTACAATAAATCTATGCACTGTTTGGAGCACCATCACAATTGAGAACAATCAGCCTTGAATAGAACCACTTCAGCTTTTTTTTTTTTTTTTACTTTTACTTGAGTGACACTGTAGGTGCAGACGAAAAAATTTCAGCTATTACACAGTGGTATAAAAGACAAGAAAGAAAAGAAAGGAACTCTCTTGAACCAGAAACTGATGCCGGATCAGTCTTCAAATCATGCAGACATAAGTGAAGTGTGACTGCTGAAGTGGTTGTTACTGTACCTACTAATGACTAAAATGTAGAAAAATAGCCTCTATTAAGCAACTATAGAGCACTGCAGAGGCAAGAGCTAATGGTCAAAGACTGCACTACACTAAAAACAAGCATAATGTGGTCAATGAAATCACTGCATGGGCTCAAACACACACAAAAAAGCCATATATGAACATGATTGAAGCTCATTTCAAATGGGCAAAGTGGAAAACTGTTCTGTGGCCAGATTAATCAAATGTGAAATTCTTTTTGGAAAAATGAACAATCAGCTTGCTGTCAGCGCTGAAGCCAAATGTCTTCATCTCTGATCGTATGAGAGTTTCAATGGAATTGGCAGCTTGCATATCTAGAAAGACACCGTTAATGCCGAAAGATATATACAAGTTTTAGAGCAGCATGTGCTCCCATCCAAACACCTTTTTCTTCTTGAATGTTTCAGCAAGGCAACACTTAACCGCATGCTGAATCTATTACGACAACATGGCTTCATAGTAGAAGAGACCAGGTGCTGAACTGGCCTGCCTGCACTCCAAACTTTTTACTAACTGAGAACATTTTGCCCATCATGAAATTAAAAATATGACAAAGAAGAACCGGGATTGTTGAACAGCTAGAGTCCTACATTAGAAAATAATGGGACAACATTATTACCCTACCCTTGTTGTACCCAAACTCTGCACCAGTCCAACAGTGCATCACTGTAAACTTCACAGCAATGAAAAGTAACCAGTACAGCTTGCACTCAATTGCCCAGTATTTTCATGTTATCTCTGAATAGCACTGTGGCGGGGTGTGGTCCCTGGCACGGCTGCAAGGGAGGAGTGAGGCAGTGAGCTCGCGGGGCGGAGCCGCGCAGGTGCCAGCTGTCAGGGATCATCAG
>VVHJ01033660.1:0-11750 GCA_015107715.1 Tylochromis polylepis
ATAAACCTAAACTGGGAAAACTAGAATTGCACATGAAAACCTGGACATGAAATACATGAGACGTGGAAACATGGACACCTGACCTGACATGACATGACATGAAACGTGGAAAATGACAGACAACCTGACAATGAACAAAGGGAGACAGAGGACTTAAATGCACACAGGAGGTAATCAAGGGGAGTGGAAACACATGAGGGAACAGCTGACATGAATAGACATAACGACGGCACAGGGGAAGTGTAAACCTAAACACATTGAACGTAGAACACAAGACCTTCAAAATAAAACAGGAAACATGAGACGCAGACCTGACAACATGAACTTAACAACATGAGACATGAGACACATGAACCACATGAAGGGCAAGGGAGACTAAACACAGGGGTACAAGACACAAGGGGAACTGTAAAATAACTATAACAAAGCAACTAATGCACAAACGGAAATGAACGTAGAAAACCTAATAACTAAACATAAGCCATAAACCTTAATATACATGTAAACTCAAAATGCTGGGTCAAAAGACCCAGGATCGTGACACTGGCAAGTTAGTTACAGGCTAACATCTAATCCAAATGTGTCGGGTCTTTGCGTTTTCACGTGCATTTCTGTGGGGCTACGTCTAGAAAAGTTCACGGATGCAGCCCATGCATGGAAATGGTTTAACTGTCCTGTCAGGATGAAGTGAATCGATGTAGCCATTGGGTCAGGCTGCTAAAGAAACAGCAGCAAGTCCAAAGAAGAGGCCACAATCTGACCCCCAGTGTCAGCAGATTAATTAACACAAATACAGACAATTGTCACTTTTCGCTCACCACTGTGAGGTTGCTGACATGGGGACATCCAGGTCAAAAATCCAGGTTTTCTACTCAACTTGAGTACTCAAAGCCCTTTATACAACATGCCTCATTCACCCATTCACACAAGCACTTTTTTCTAAGTGCTTTCTATCTAACATTCACTCTCCAATGGAGTGGACTTCCTGAACTGCAGCTGTCCAAAATGGGGGACCATACTTTTTATTGTTTTAAAAGGAAAACTGTCTGAATATAGAGAAATAAACTTGTTAAAAACCTTCAAAAGGTATTTTCTCCTTTACTGGGAAATTCACAGACTGAAAACAGAGCAACACAGGAGAGAAGAGTGACACCCACCAATAAAGGCTGTTACTGTCACTTTTCAGTAGCTGTATGCGCTCATCAAGATATTTAACATTTGCTCAATTTAAAAAAAATGTGGATGCAAACAAGGATAAAGATTTTAAAATGTTTTTGCATGCGAAATTATTCTATGTATGAGCTCTGAAATGGGAAAAAATGTCTTTTGAATCATCTAATAAAATTTCAGTTTTAAGCTCCATTCCCGTACTGGCCAGTGAACCATTCGGATGTGAGCAGGCATTTAAGTAGCAGCTGAAGGAGACACCTTCACCATGAGAGCGCGTGAAATGCCTGAAGGTTAGGCGGTACTAGAGCACAAATTTGACTCTGAAAATGTCTGAGCTGAGTGATAAATGAGTTTATGCAAAAGGCCATAATGTACCAACTATGTATTGAAAACTTTTGAACATCCTCAACACTACAGGGCAGCATATTTCTTGCCCATTCACAGCGGCTTCTTTTTCTTTAACCCTTAAACCAGTTTCAGTGCAGCTGCTACGCACTACAAAGAATGGAGGCGGTGAATGTCTGCCTGTCTGCTGCTCACTGGGAGGACTGAATACGTGTGGAGGCAGAGGTTTTTCAGCCTGCTGGGTCTTACATTGCTGCTTAATGAAGCGACAGGAGCAGAGCCTCCACCGCTGGCCTCGCCTTTGTTACGGGGCCACGGTCCTCTCACCGCGCAAAGGCTGGCCAGTGAGAGGCCTAATGTTCTGGGATTTGTCTATTCAGGCCAACGAGGGGGAGCGCCAGTGGACGTCAGTCAGATTCTTCGGGGGCAGTACGAAATGTGTGGACGCAGGCTCTCCCTTGGTGATTAGCCTTAGTTAAAGACAAAGAGCGCATATTCATCATCCTCTGTCTACATGACAAAGTGTGTTAGGACCTCTGTATGGTTTGGTTAAGTTTAGTCAAGTAACACCCAGACTCTTTAGACACACTGTGAGCCCAACTATCCGCACTGATGTTTTCCTTGAATGTTTTTAACTGTGCTTTAACAATACCATTGTGCTCCCTTCTTTACTTCTGAGAGAAGGTAGTCACCTCTAATATGACCATGAAAGTTCACTTGTCGCCAGCGCTGTTCCTAAGTATTGCTTCCTAAAGCTGTATGGCTGTAGCCTATTTGTCCTGTTTGCAAATCTTACATATAAAATGTACCCTGTAACAAGGAAATTTGATGAGTTCTTTCCAGAAATAGCCTGATATTTTACAGTAAGCCTGCTGGTATCTACAATAAAACTTTCAGTACTGTGCTGTGTAGAATATAAGCTTTACGGTATGATGCTGTCACCTGGTCGGCCGTCATTAGAGTCTTATTTGAGTACTGCAATCTTCAACATCATAGCTGTGTGTCCAACCATCTTTGTGAACTATAACAACATAGTGCTAATATCACTTATGTCCCTGTTCCTTGCACTGCCAGGTTATGGACTGATGCCGCACCAACATTTTAACAGCTACCATGAAAATGGACGCTAAACCCTACAGGAGTCTAAGTACGAGAGGTAAAATGAAACAAATGACATTTGAAGAATTGTAAACATAGTAAGTACGATCAGATTTGACAATTTTTAGCATGAAAATGATCCCAAACTCACTACCAATGCAGTAAAAGCAAACCTGGATAGGAAAACACACAGTGGAACATTATCAGTCATGGATTGGCCTCCCCAGAGCCCAGACCTAAACATTAGTGAAGCAGTGTGGGATCATGTGAACAGAGAACAGAACAAAAGGTAGAAACATCCAAAGAAGAGCTTTGAATGTCCTTCAAGAAGCCTGGAGAACTAGTCCTGAAGACTACTTAAAGAAATTACATAAAAGTTGACTAAGAGAGTTCAGGCTGTGTTTAAGAATAAAGGTGGTCATACCAAATACTGACTGTAATGTACAGATTCTTTCTGTGTCTTATATACTGTATTTCCATGTATTTTTGCATTTGTTTCAGTAAATCAGTGCATCTCTTTCCCCAGTTTGCTGAAAAATATAAATAAATGAGAAAAAATGAGGGGTGGCTCCAGCTAACTAAAAACTAAAGAAATCTTTTATTTTTTTATCTGAAATGTTTCAACATAAGTCATATGAGTTTAACATAATCTGAAAAAAAAAAAAGGGAGGGCAGATTGCTGCTCCTCCCTGAGCCCTTGTTCTGCGGGAGGTTTCTTCCTGTTTAAAAGGTAGTTTTCCTTCCCACTGTTGCCAAGTGCTTGGGCTGGTCTGATTGATGGTGTTCTGTTTTATTTCAGGGTCTTTACCTTACAAATATAAAGCGCCTTAAGGCGACTGTTATGATTTGGCAGTATATAAAAAAAATTGGATTAACTGAATTTAATTGAAATCTGAAATAAGCAAATGACCGTATCAGTACAGAGGACAGATGTTATACATAAAAATAAGCAGATAGTCGTTTGATGCTTCTAAACGTGGTTTGAGTGATTAAATATAATATTATGGACCTGACAGCAGCAGACGAACCTGAGCTACAGTCTTTTGACTTTGTTATAGAAAGTTGGAAGTAAATTGCTGCAAAAATAAAAGCAGAGAGCCGTTTTCCCAGAGTCTGAGCGTCTCTGAACATTCATTCATGTAGCTGGCTGCGACAGAAAAACATCATAAAGAAATAACAACTTGTGATGGGATTAGAAACACAGTTTCAATTCATGTGACCGGTCCGTGTTTGGACTGTGTGGGGAAAAAAATCCCCCTGGGAACACTAAGTGAACATGTGACCACCACACTGGAGCAACACAGCCAAGATTTTAAGGCAGGGCAATGTCAGTAAATAAAGCTGAGGACTGGGCCGCCCTGTATCAACACAGCTAAGCATGACAGGTGAATACTCAAACCCCTGCTGCCCGCCGATTTGTCTCTCCTACTTTACTGGTGCCTCTCCCTGTGATTCCTCTGCAACAGCGAAAGCTGATTCAAATATCTCACGGACAAAACGCAGACTACAAATCTAAGATGCTTGTGTGTCTGCTGAAACATGATGATAACTTCATTTTCCTGCAGCAACTCCAAAACTTCACACAAAGACGTTCACCTTTAACCTGTACTCAAATTTTGCAGCAGTATTTAAGGCTGAATATTTTTTCTGTTTGCTTGTCATTTTATTGGGATGCCTTTTCACCATAGATGTATTAATAGATTAGATTTGCTCTGGAATTGTTTCACAATTGCAAACTACTGTACTGATCATTCTGCAGCTTGTTGAAGCAAGACTGAATGAAATTGCATCTGTTAAATATTTAAAGGAAATGCACAGCGATGCATTCAAGCATTTACTGCGTTATCACATGAGCATCTGTATGGATCCAAACAAGCAGTTAAGGATCGTGCTCTTTACTAGCAAATGTGACGCTGAAAGCAACTTCTGCTGACCGAAGTAGTCACTATAAGTGGCCTCAGAGTCATTAGCAGCACTAGCCTGGGAGACGGGTCTGTTTTCCATCACGTCCTGCGATATAAACTAACCCTGCAAACAGAATCAGCTTGTGGCTAACTTCCACTTTCATGTTTGTGCCCATATATAGACTCTTTATCTGCCATTGTAATTTACTTTGACATTTA
Source organism: Tylochromis polylepis (assembly GCA_015107715.1). Classification (NCBI taxonomy): domain Eukaryota; kingdom Metazoa; phylum Chordata; class Actinopteri; order Cichliformes; family Cichlidae; genus Tylochromis; species Tylochromis polylepis. The sequence goes on from VVHJ01033660.1 coordinate 4,737, forward strand.
TTGCTGGGACTTGAGTTGTAGAAAAAAAAAAAGCTTTATGTGGCAAAAAGGTTAAACTAATTCCCCTTACACATTCACACCAAATGGCACTCAAAGTCAATACAGAGTTTATTAAATGTGCTTGAACTTTTCCTGCAGTACAGATAGTTCGATTCTTATATTAAAATCTATCATGATGTATGCAGGCCACTTTAATAGGTATATCTTGGTTGGACCCACACTCTTGCCACTGCTGGTTTCAGAACCGACTTAATTCTTCATGGCACAGTCATCCATAAAAGCAAGCCTGTACTGCGTGTCTGCATATCCATCCAGCTCACAAAGACCTATTGAAATCATCGAGGCAATCGCATGCTATTTGGCCAAAGATATGTGTCCACTAATCATGGTGAGGAATGAAGGATCATCCTAGACAAAAGATGTTTTCCCCTCATGCAATTAATTTTATAAACTGGCAAAACCGACACTGTACACAAACCATCACAATGGTTTGGAAAAAACTGAAGTGGAAGACTTTATATTTCACTTCTAGGAGATGCACTGAATCATCATCGCAGATCAAGTAAAAATAGATGTCTGCAAAGATGTTTTAACTAACTAACCAAGAAGTGCAGCACAATATAAAACTGAAACTAGTGCCCTGTTGATTTAACTTCATGTTAAGTTTTAGTAAAGTTTATTGTATTTACGTATTTATGGTATTGTACATCAGCAGGACTGTAGCGCAACATGGACGTGAAAGCAGTGTTTACAAGACAGTACAATTAAAACATTTCTGTCACTAAAATCAGACGATAAATAACTGCAATCTGAATATCGATCAGAATAATAGTGATAATCACAACCGTGCAGCCCTAGGTTATTTGGGTTACTGTTGCTTTCCTAGCAGATTAAAGCAGCCTGGCCACTCTCCTCTGACCTCTGACATCAGCAAAGCGTTTTCACCCAGAGACCTCCCGCTCATACTCAGAATGACCATGCCATGTTCAGAGTGAAAAATGTTGGAAAAAAACTCCTAAATGTGGAGGAGGGTAAATTTCAGACTTTTAACTATGCTTTTTTTAAAAAAAAAAAAAACGTTTTCCTACTGCTAAAGACCCCCCTCCCCCTCCCGTGGCCATTCATACTACACCAAAGCAATTAAGTAAAGCAATTTAAGCCCAAAGAATCATGTTGACAGATTTCTTTCATTCACTACAGCAACATTTTTTCATCATGAACAAAAACGAGACGTACTGTTGAAATTGCACTCCTTTTTTTTTTCTCGTAGATTAAAATTTCACAGGATTAAATGTGTAGCTAAACTTCTTTACGCTGACAAAAAAGGGAGTTTACTGGTCCTGCCCACTTAAGATCTAAGTGGGCTGCATGTGGCCCACGATGTAAAATTAATTAAATAAAATTAGTGTTATCTATCACCACGCAGACGATAGTTTGATTGGTAAAACAAATCTGAGCTGAAATCTTAAATCGACACGTGTGCTTTCTTCAAAGAAAGGCTAAGGGTCAGATATCCCGCTAACTGTTAATTACATTATTGATTAGTTAGTGGTGCTAACAACTAATGAGATGTACCTAATAAAGTGGCTGTTGAGGGTATATGTTGTTAAAATACTGTGACAATAACAGGTACTTTAAAGTATAAATGAAAACCTGTAAGCCATGAGATTTGGGGGGGGGGAATCAACAATTTTGCAGAAGTCAGCCACACAGGGTATTATTACAAACCTTCAAAAAGAGGCTGTGTCGTGTCTTCAGCAGACAGCCAGTTTGTTTTCTTTCTCGGGTTGTTTGAAAATGTAAAAATTACCCAGTGACCCCTTAGAAAAGTCTGGAAAAGTATTTTTAAAAAAAGCTTCCCCCCGTTCTCCTTCCCCTACACGCTACAGCTACACGATGTAGAAGCCTCTGATGTTTCTCCCCTGGTTCAACATTTAAGTGGAAATGTGTGTAGTGACACGTTGACAAGTGTTTGGACAGAGCAGCAGTGCCTCTGCAGCCCTTTGTCACAGTTGTACAAACTTCACACGACGCAGAGGCCTTTGTCAAATCCTCCATTTTTCTTCCTGGACTCTTTCCCTGCTTTTTTTTTTTTTAACCTTCAAGTTTGTGAGATTTCTTGAAAATTGTGATTTTTTTTTTCTGCCTCTGAGCAACAACTACTTCTGCTAAAGCCAGAGTGATTCGCAGTGGTGTTCATGCAAAATTTAAGAAACATGGAACTTCCCCTCGCCTCTATTTGAAGAACAACGCACGCTCACTTTGACTTTTTCCTCTTAGAAGAACTAAACAAGCGTATCCCGGAGAACTTATGAGGACTTTGGCCAAAGAGATGCCCCCTTTATGGGGTGTGGGCCCAGAGCTTGAGTTGACTCTAAGTAAAAAAACAAGGCATGGATGAACTTCTTTTGTAAGGCCATGTGACCGGCAGGTTGTTAAGCTTTAATACGTCAGCTCGGCAACTGTGAAGGGGCCGTTTCCTTTTCTGTCAGCATGAGTAACCTCTTCCCTCATTTCTTGCAAAACAGCTATTATAGGTAATTATCCACGTCGTGATCTGCCTACAAAAAGACGCACTACAGAAGACCTTGAAACTGCTTTTTAGCACTTCCGCCACACCGGCTACAAACTGAGCACCCGACGACACTGGGTGCGCGCATTAAGTGTGCTTCATTAAAATCCAGACAAGTCCTCTTCACGGAGGAACTCTATGACAGCGAAATTAATTACGAGTAATTATTTCTTCATTCAGAAGCCCTGTAATTTGTTCCTGCGTGGCATCAAAAATAAAAGGAAGGAGTCCAGCATCTGACCCTTGTATATCAGCCTCTTGTCTAAACTCTCTCCACCCGAGGTTTTGGACAGCGTCCAACTATCATGAAAAGAAAGCGTGAACCCCCCCCCCCAAACACACACACACACACACCAAAAATACAACAACAACAACAACAACAAAAACCCTGGATTCCAAACTCCAAATTCCTCCTTGAGTAAAAAAAGAAAGAAAGGAAGGAACACATCAAAACGACACTGAATCAGATTGCTAAAATTCTCTTTCTGACTGCAGCTCCTGCTCGCCCTCACCTATAAGGAGTACTGATATTGATTACCAATGAAGTCAGTTGATGGAGATTTGTTAGCTGGAGCAAATGGACACTGAGAGGGCACCCAAAGTCCCTCCATCAAAATATTCAGAGAGGACCATTTCCGAGGCAGTGTTCTCAGCTCCTTCCTACCGGGGTGAATGGCCTCTCTGTGCAACCTGCCAACTATCTGCCAATGGCTGCTCTCTTTTACAAGTGAATAGACTGAGTTTAGCCACAGTTAAAAAGACACACTAACGTGCCATGGCTGCGCCACAATGGCCGCTCGGGTAATTTGCCAAACCTAATGATGCCAGTTTGGCCCGGGCGAGAGGAGGTAGAGAGCAGGAATCCTAAAGAGGCACACAGCTGCACTGATCCCTCTCTTCCTATCTCTCTCCTCGCTCCTCCCCGTCTCCCTCCGTCCTCTTATCATGATCTCCATTTCTTTTGCTTTGCTTTTTTTTGCCACACGACTGGGATGTATAACCAAACACGTACAGCTGCAATCACTCTCTGTCAATACCCACTGCCCCACTTGAAGGGAGCCGCTCTGTCAGTAGACATGATTGAAGATTATTGGTTGGACAGCTCATTCCCTGTAACATGAATTTCGATGTGAAGCCAGGGTGATGGAAAGATCACAAAAAACAAACAGGAAGAAAAAGCAAACAGCATCCGATGGCCTCAGCAAGACTTGAATGGCATCATAACAACAATTTATTTCACATTTTCATACGTCAAACTTGTAGGTTTATCCATTAAGCAGTTGTTGAAGAGTTATGGTGTCATTGATTGATCTGTTTATATCAATAATTGGTTAAATTACAGCTTATAGCTACTTTAATAGCAACCCTATACTTCATCCGCTCTATCAAGAGATGTATTTTTTACTTAGCTCTGAATGGCAAAAAGTTAGTAACACTTCATGTAGTATGCATGACTGCTAATGATTATCTCAGAGTGGATGATGCAGAGACAGAGCTCCAGTCTGATGCTTGTATTGATCTAAAATTTTTAAAAGACAGTAGTTGTGTTTCACTTCACGGCAAGACTGATAATCAATATTTAAGGAGCTGTGCAGAAGCTACAAACACTCTTGATATGGAGGAGCTGGTTTGCAAAGGTGCCAAACTGTGCTAAGAGTGCTAACCACTGCACAACAGGGGTATTCAGCTGCATGTTAAGTTAATTTGTGATTCTAAATTACATCTAGGGTTGAATGTGGGCGTCAGTGGTTGTCTGTCTCTATGTGTTAGCCCTGTGACAGACTGGTGAGCTGTCCAGGGTGTACCCTGCCTCTCGCCCTGTGACCTCTGGGACACCCTGAATTTGAAAGGCTGAAGATGGATGCATTCAACAAAAATCCACCCATAGAGAAAAGAAAGTCATTAATTAACGTGCTATAAGAGCACAGACAGCACTGATGTGTTAAACTGTACACATCCTTTATGAGTGTTTTAACATTTGGTATTAAAGTCTGTTTATCCAGTGTCCTCCGGGTGTCCAGTTGAACTCGTGTGTACAGATTTTCTTGCTGGATGCCAAATCAGCTTAATAAGGAAGGGCTAGGTGAGAAAGCAAAATGTTTTTCACGGTCAAATGTGCCCCAGACCACCTCGGCAAATAGTCTGAGTGATCTGATCACAGAGAGTCTTAGTGCTTGTTTACATTTGTATTGACCACTGTCTGCTTTTGATCTGATCAGCCAAGATGAACTTGAAACGCAAGTGTTAACAGGGTCTACATTACAAAGTGCAGCTGCCAACATAAATCACAGAGATCAATCCACACCTCTCTAATCTGTATTAAGAGTTCCTTCACATACTGAACAGACATCTGTAGACAAAGAGCAGTATTCAGGTATAGAAAGCATTCAGAAAGAATTTCAGAAAGAACATTTTTTGGTGAATTTCCAGTACTGAAAATCAACCTTGCCCAGCAAGTCTACCAGGACTGAAGCAGACTGCTGGTCACAGAGCTATAGTTGTTGTTATTATACTATTTCTGACCTGGTTGGAGGAGATTTGTACAGTAGTAGTAGTAGTAGTAGTGATAGTAGGCACCATGGCCATAAGTGCAGTCAAAACAAACTACTGTCAGACTCTTCCATGCAATTCCTAGTGATTTGACCGGTAGACGACAGATGGTGTTGCTAAATGAATAAAGTCTATCTAGATGCCAATCCACTCAGATTTTTTTCCCAACAAGTTTTCTAATTCATGCTGCAATGAAATACCAAAGGACAGTATTCCTTCATGGCGAAAAGATGGAAAATAACAAAATGAATATTATGTCCTGGACCTCAACCAATTTATGAATGGGCTGCTATTAGCCAACAAATGAAATGAAATTTAAAAAAGAAAAGAAGAGACGGGAGAAACACCCTTCAACCATGTTATGAGCATTGATGTTGCATAGTTTTTCCACCAGAGGGCACTCTGCAAACTACCCTGTTGGTAACACACATGCTTGGAATGCCACAAACACATCAACCAGATGATCTGAACAGAGTTGGACAGAGTGTGACCCACGGCCCTCCAAAAACCAAACGGGCTGTTTGCTCAACTGTATGTCAGTCAAAAGCTGATTGGTTGACAAGCCAAAGGAGTGACAGGAGAAGCGTAAAAAAACATCAAAGACAGGTTTCACTTTTATTTGTTATAACATTGCTCTTCTCCATGGCTGACCAATGGTACAACAACAGCACAAGCAGAGTAGCCCTTGTTGTACCACAAACTTGGGACACTGCCTCCATCTGAGAACAGATGATCTCTGCAGGTAGACGGGCAGCCCGTAGCTCCCTACAGTCTGCAGAGAGCCATACTGAGCTCATAAAGGAGTGCATAAATAACTGCACAATAATTTTAGGAAAATCTGTTTACGTTTCATGTGACTAACAGAAAGAAATATCGGCCGATATATCTGATTTTTAAATCACCGACTACTGATATCGGTCCTAAAAGCCCTATATCATTCAGGCTATAGTGTTCTACATATAAGCTCTTTACTGATAAGATTATATTCCTAATGAATCCATTTTGCAATAATAATATTTTGATTAGCAGCTTTAACTTCATTCACAGTAACTGGTTAAAATGACTCGTAAATGTCTTACTTCCCAAAACTGTGCATGGCAAATACGAACTGAATTAATATTATCATTCCAAATACGACTGTCTTGGGTTTTGAATTTCTTGGGTGGCTGACAGTCTGAGCATTTTAATTACTAATCGACTGCACATAACCGATGCTGCTGTCGTGGAAAATCTCATAAGACCTGGTCCTTATAACCCACCAGAACATATTTGTGAAAATTATCATGGCTACTATTTTCCACTAACGACTAATTTCCATAAATGATGCTCATAGTGTAAAAACACCTTGAAGACATTAATCAGCAAACTGTTGGTGCTGTGATTAACTAGATGACAGCATGATGTCAGAAATTAATTGAAGAGTAAAAGGCTAATTGCAATTTTAAAAATATAAATAAATAAGCATGCTGCTCTGTGGGAAAACATCAAACAGGAACGTTACACTCGCACACGTGCAACATGTGGCTCTTGCTTGAGAAAGGCTTCATTACTGAAGTGAAAAAAAAACACAAAAAAAACCCCACACACATTCAGACATAATAACCCAGACTAAGGGTATTGATCCGGAGCTGGGAGTTTCCTCTGTCTCCCCTGCTTCTCTCCACCCCATTCCTATGTCAGTTTTAGCACTTGTGCCTTAACCAGAACAAAGGAAACATCCACCACACGTTACGCAAACACATCCCCATGCCACATGTAGTCTCCAAAGTCACAGCTAGGGTGATGTACGCTGAAGAAGAGCGAGGGAAAAAAAACGAGAGGAGGGGTAGGTGAAGGGTCATATTATAGATGATCAGAGAAGAAATGAGCCTGCAGTGACATGAAAACTGACA
>VVHJ01033661.1:0-22084 GCA_015107715.1 Tylochromis polylepis
TGTGGTCAATCCTCAAGAGGCGGGTGGACAAACAAAAACCCCACTAATTGTGACAAACTCCAAGAAGTGATTATGACAGAATGGGTTGCTATCAGTCAGGATTTGGCCCAGAAGTTGATTGAGAGCATGCCCAGTCGAATTGCAGAGGTCCTGAAAAAGAAGGGCCAACACTGCAAATACTGACTCTCTGCATAAATGTCATGTAATTGTCGATAAAAGCCTTTGAAACGTATGAAGTGCTTGTTATTGTATTTCAGTACATCACAGAAACAACTGACACAAAGATCTAAAAGCAGTTTTGCAGCAAACTTTGTGAAAACTAATATTTGTGTCATTCTCAAAACTTTTGGCCACGACTGTACATCTGATGCTACTGACAAGCTAAGCTTTGGCTACATGCACTTGCTCAGTACCTGAACTCTTACATGCAAACTCTGAGAATATCAGACAAGTTAGGCTAATCTTTTTTAACAAATAGCAGCCACAGTGATCACCTCTTTGACACTGTGTCAGTTAGTTTAAGAGCTGACACCGAGTCAGTAAATGTCAACATTAGATTAGTTAGACCTACCATTCTCTGTTAGATTGGAGTCAAAGCATTAACTAGTCTGATTTTCCTGCTGTCAGAATAATATTGCCCTTTCTGAACTCATATTAATGAATGAATTAATACTGGTAGGCTATTAGTATAGTACTTTTCTCCTTATGAAAGCAGCACTAACAACTGTCCAGAATCAACTATGCAGTCAACCAGCTGACCCTCAGAATGCAGCTCTGGGTCATTTGTCTCTTCTCGCAGTCTTTCCACTTTTGTTTTATTTGGTTGGATATAACAATAAACTGAAATCATTTTGTGAAAATTCCTACGTAAAGACATCGTTGCCAAATGGAGCAGAGGAATGCATATCAGAGAGCACGCAAACTAGGATATCTCTAATGCAGAAAAGTGGATTATGTGTAAAGCTTTTTTGACACGGACATTAACAGAATTGTTTACATTAATGGGTTTTCTTTCATATTCGGAAGCAATAACTCCCAATTTAATTTGAGAATATGAGTATTTGGTTCAGTGTTTCATTGTTTTTATTAAAATATTTGGAAGCACATGGAGTAGCTTGTGTATGAGTCTGCTTTATTCCTTTTTTTCTGAGCTACTGTATTTATAAGTGTGTGTGTGTGTGGGCATGCATGTATGTGTGCTCTGTGGCTTTTGTTTTGCTCTTCCTCATTGTTACAGTGTTAGTCTTCACTTTGTGCATTTTTACCTGGAATTTGATTCATTGTGGGAGTGGATGCAGTAGATGCAGGACCTGGCAATACACCACTATAGAGGAACAGTAGATAAAATAAGATGAGCTATACTTTAATTTTCCCAAACGTTGGGAAGTGATTTGTTAGGTTTTGCTTATTAAGTGTGTTACTCTTTTATATTAAGAATTTAATTAATGCTGCAAATGGGCCTTGCTAGAAAACATCTTACACACTACCTTTCTCAAAATCCTTCTTTGTGTGTGTCATAGACTTTGATTCCAGCACTCACTCCCAGTCCCTTAATGAGAGACTACATATAGTACAGAAGCTGTATTGCAATCTACTGTATGTTCTTGTCTTATCAGAATTAATTACTACTGCTAATGTGGCCTGTCTATTAAATTCAACTCTCCCGCTTTCAGTGCTTGGCTCTCTCACTCGCCCCTGAGAGAGAATTTATAAATGAGACCGAGAGAAAGAGAGGCTTAGTGAGGAAAGGAGAAAGACGGCGGAATAGAGATGATGCGATAATTCTGGATGAGACAACCAGTATGTCAGAGGGATAAAAATGTACATCAGAAGAAGCACCATAGCATGCTCTCATTGTCCCTTATCTATGTGTCTGTCTTCATTTGCAGGGTATTTTAGACATGCTGGTTCAGAGCAAGGCAGAGGGCAAACAGGACTTGAGAATTCATGCTTTGAAGAACAATTTTGAAGCCGATGCCTACTTCGTTAAAGTGATGGGTAAGTGACTGATTTGCCAAGTATGCTCCCTTTCTCACTACTCTCCACATGCCTAAACCAGTCCCTTGAAGGGGCAACATGAAGGAAGAACATTTATTTCCATTCCCAAGCTGTCCTCACCAGATAACATACACATACTGAAATTTGAATATATTATGATTTAGTCCTTTTTTTTCTCCCCCTTATTTTCTTTCTGCAACAGCCCCTCCTAGACCAATTAGGAACATTAAACATGAGCAAGTCTTTTCCCCAACCTCGAAAGCAGATGGTCATAACTATTATCTGTCATATTTTGATTTCTAGCCTGGAGCTACTCAGTTGGTGGTGAAAACGGGATCTCTCTGAGCTTTTTGTTCACTTTCATCTTAAATTAAACTGGCCACTGTCCGCACAAAAAAAAAAAATCTATTGTAGTAAGTGCACCTTCTCCCAAAAGGCCATTTCAAATCTAGTACAGCACACAAGGCGCTATATTGCACTCTATTGCCTCTCTAAACATAAAACCACATTTCTCCTTGTCTGTTGGTGCCATTGATGAATCAGTGGCAGATGAGGTGAGATGAGAGGAAGAGGAGTAATTGGGTTTTTTTGTGAAGCATGTATTATACCTGATTTTTCTTTGTTGAACAAAAAGCATAAAAACAGTAGAGTGCGTTTGACTTCTCTGTTGGGTCACATTTTAGTTGAAGTACACGTAGATATGTCAACACAAAGCCTTCATTAAAGTGTGTGAGGTACACAAAGTGAATTAAATTATATATGCAAGGACAGAGCTGGTACATCATCCATCATACATGGCATAAAACTTCATATGCCAAAGCCACTGGCCATCTCTTATCCATCGGAAAGGCCGTACTATGTGACCACAAAGTCATCATCAGGCTCCTGTTTACTTCAAGACAAACCCCCAAATTATCAACTGTCACATAAATCAAAAGGCATTTAATATTTAAGTAATCATCGATTCTATTTATTGCCATGGTGTTGCGGGTGTATATCACAGGCCAGCTTCTTTAAAGCATCACCTCTTTTGATAGTCATCATGACCTACTCATTCATAGAGAATTTTAATGAAGAGGGTGAAGCGTGATTTGCTTTGGTGCAGTATTTGCAATTGTATACCATAATTCTGCGGTAAATTACTTTTTTTTTTTTTTCTATTTACTGTGGGGGGTTTTTGTTGTTTTTTTTACAGCAAAGATTTCAAAATCAAGCCAAGAATGTGTGACTCACGTTGTAAATGAACTGTTTTACCACCAGTATAGAAATTAAACTTTAGTATTATCAGGTGACGTTATTAACCCAATGTAAAAGCAGTGAGTATGGGTGTAGTGTATGTTTTTTTTAGTGAGCACACAATGGTGCCATGACCTCCTGGGTTTGAAGCCAGCCTACACAGTTATTGCTCGTCTTTTTCTACTTTTTCGGTACCCAAGTAACCTGTCATTTTCCACTTTTGATTGCCAGGCAAAGGTGTCAGAGATCCTCAAAAAAAATACCTTGTATTCTGTTTATGCAAGGAAGACGATTAAATGTTCACTAAATCTGAAGAAATAGCACACGCTTTTTGTGCGAGAGTGCTGTAAAACCTATATTCAAATGTCTCCCTACAAGCAACTTTGGCTTCAGTATCTGTTCAGAAATAGTTTCATGTATTTTTGGCTCACTTTTTTTTTTTTTTTAAGTTAATAGATTTTATTTCTTTCATTTTTTTATTGCAGCAGTGTTTGAGTAAAAATCAAGACGTATTCTTTTGAAGTCAAAATGTTTGTACAGCATTAGTACCTGGTGACATTTGAGAAAAGTAAAAATAGTTCCACTCTGGGGTGGGCCTGTGCACAATTTAATCTGTCACTCTGCTCTGCTCATTAGCACGAAAAGGAGCATTGCTCATCCCTTTCTGTTTCAGCACAGTTGGCGAACAGTTGTTGTTTTGTCTGTTGGGAGGGGAGGGACTACTCTTCCTCCTCTGCTTTCTGAATCACACACAAGAAACAACACACAGTGGTACTAGCACTTACTAACACACTTAAATTATGCCTCAGAATCAATATTGTTTTCAAGGGATTACATACAAAACACGTTAACCTCTCCTGAGGTGCACTGTATAGCAGTGATGCTCTTCATTTATTAAAAAAGAATCAGCAGTCGTTGATGTAGACATTATACTGTTGATGCAGGAGATCAACAATAAAGGCATTTGAGACCTCATTCCACTCAAGCAAATCATTTGTGGTGGTAACAGTTGCTCAAATTACGTCAGGTTCACAATAATAGATCAAGTGATTTGATTCATAAGACAAAATTAAATAAAATCATATTTTGCATTTAGTAAAATGTAATATTGTACATCATACAGTAGATAACATGGGAAATAAATATTACATTTGAGAATTATAGTACAATTTAAAAGTCCAAGGATGTGTTTGTGTGCATGCTTGCCCTCTGTACAGTATGTTGGTATCCACCACAGTGGTATAGTGCAAGTACCATTCACTTGGTAGCCTGTTCAGTTAGACAGTTAAATGTCTTAATACACATCTTTGAATTGAGCCAGCAAACCACTCACTGCTCTTTCCACCGCTTGAATGACACAATAGTCATGACCAGGAGGAGTGGCAGAGCAGTGCTATACTTTCATGGAATAATAGGATGTGAGAGGCAGAAGAAGGCTAGGTGCATCACACTGACCTGTTACAACTGACATTAAAACCCTCCATTTGGTGCAGTTGGTAGGAATACTGTTGTTTCTGGGAACTTGGCAACCAGGTGTTCTATGACATGTCAAGGTTAGTAGAAGTAGAAGCGGTGACCTGGATATCAAGTTGTAGCGCTAAGATTTGACCCAGGTGTCTTGTGTCTTGGCTTCCATTTCACATTTGTGCGATATGTGTTTAAGCTGAAAGGTTGTTCTGCTGTAGGTGCAGGTGGTTCCTAGGCACCACAAGAAGTCTGCATTGACTTGATGTAGCCAAGCTCTAATGTTTGAAGTACGTAGATTAATCATTTCTGAAATAAAAAAGTGAAATTTAAAATTTGCAAGAGGAGCAGTTGTAATGACTCACAAGTAATTATTCAGCACGTCCGGATTTTGCAAATTGGCATCTGCAGATGTAATCTGCTGCTGTTATTATATTCATTATGATGTTCAAAAATAAAGACTGTAAAGTGGTGAATCATTTTCTAGATAAATAATTTTTCCAGCTAACTGCAGCTCACACCAAGTCATTCGCAAGCCATCTCATTACTATGCTTGACTAACACCTGCTTGATTAGTTACCAGTAGCCAGAAATGTCACATTTATATTTAAAGTGCATGATGGTGTTGTTTAAAGCTGATTATCTATAACCCTATAATGCATACTTCATGCATACACGTTTTCAGTAAACAGAAACTCCCAGTGATCCTCTCTGAGCTAGCACTTGGTGACTTTTTAACACGGAGAAATCTCCATCAGAAGTAAGCTCAAGATGGGAAAGCCATCTGCTGCCAGTTGGGGAGTAATGGGAAGGGGAGAGAAGAGCACAAAAAGACAATAAACTGCAACCAGTATAAAAATAAACAATCCGATTGCTGGGGCTGGTAACTGGATATGAGAAAAATGCTGTTTCTAGGCTGGAAATACCTGCAAAAAAGTACAAAGAGAGAGACGGAGAGAAAAACGAAGAGGACAAAGAATAAACTATAAAAGAGAGAAGACAGAAGGTTATGGTAATAGCATTCCAGCGCTGTCCCACATGAGCTAAATAATGACAGTAGGTCACATGACGTAAGTGATGCATTGACGTACAGTCAAGATGCTGTTCAGTTAGCAGTCCCTAGGAAAGCTTCTGATTGGAGATCTTCATATCTTCACATCAACAAACTTGCTCTGATTTCCTCAAAAAGCCTTGATCTTGAGCTGTTTTGGTTATTGATGTAGAGAAAGAAAGTGTCACAATCTCCTGAAGTTGATGGACATTTTAAAACGTCTTTAGATTCTGTAGAAGCAAAACTGCTGACACATCGACACGCACACTCAGCCTTCACACAGTAGTTTTCCACTGATTTACAAGCAAGTGGCTGTTATTAGCGATTTCTCTCATGATAATTAATGCTGGGTTGTGTATGAAATGACAGGATTCCTTTAACCAATGTAAATGAAAAAATAAAAACGCCCTGAGAAGTGCAACAAGATAGCCATCAGTCTGTAAGCAGGCCGTCATACCTGGAAAAAAGCCTGACCAGCCAAAAATATGTGGCTGTGCTTACAAAAGTCCCGATGAAATAAAGTATATTCATCAGATCTTTATCCCTAGATCCACAGAACCCATAGTCCAAATTCAGTGGGCTATAATATATGGGTTGGTTATAGACTCTGCTTACAAGAAATCCCTGGGCTCCAACACAAGATGAAATTTTGTTCCCACATAAAGTGCACATATTTCAGTTTGTATTCTAGTCAGAGAGGAACTGCTGCTTTTCTGATATTCTTTCTTTCAGACTTGTTGTTTACATGCTCCTCTGCAACATTTTAAGAAGCTGGTTCGCAGGGGTTCTGGGTAATTAGAATGAGAGGGGAGGCAAGGAAATGGCATGAACCTCTGCATGGATTCCCTCCTGTCAATGAAACCCCTTACAGCTAATAGGAAAGAAGCAGCTGGTGACTTTGTGTACATCAGAGGAGGCACATTGTAATCTCTCCAGGCATAGTCTGCTCAACATCGCTAAACATGGTAGTGAAAACTGGGAATCTGAAAGACCACTACATTAGGAAGAAATATTGCAAAATGCTAAAACTATTATATATTAGGTGTTATGTATGCCGAAACAGTGAAAGAGAGTCATGTGTTTTTAGTTTTTCGAACAGCTTTTGCGTGTATGCTTGTGTGTATGTGTGACCTTGACGTCCCCTTTCCTCATGCCGTAACAGGAATTCCTTTCGTGCCGCCTCTCTAAACTCTGCCGTTCTTATCGTTATCCATGTCTTGTCTCACTGCAGCACTTCAAACAACACACAAAAAGATACACCCACACCAAAATTCATGTTTTGTTTTTTTTTTTCCTCCCCACTGTCAGCTTTCCCATGTCTCCTCTTTATTCAGCTTCAGTTATTACATTTCTGGTTGTAAATATTTCATACATGTTCACTGTGTTGCATTTTCACTCCATCTAGCAGAGTACGGACGAGGAAGCAACAGACAAGCAAGCAACCAAAATAAAAATGTATCTGTCAAGTGTTAACACCTTGTCAACATTTCATTCCTCTCCCTTGTGAGTGTGAGCTCAAATTCAGCTTAATAGCCTTGCACCTCCTGTGAATCCCCATGAGGGTAGAACTGTTTATTTACCATTCTATTCAGGCATCTCTGATAGCATAGCTAATAGTATTACACTGTAGTAAGTGAGGCTTAAAGCGTGTACTTCATATTCAGTCTTGACACTTTGTCAGTCAGTTATGTGTCTTTGTAGACAGCCTGATCCAGTCTTCTGTTCTGTGAGATGAAATCCCATTTTCTCAAGATGACATCCCTCAACCTTCCCATGCGCATTATTGAACAACACCCACTGCAGGATTTACTTTGTGTCCGGCCTGGTATACGCTTGCATGTGTGCGCGGTTTCTGAGTGAAAGCTCAGATACCGTGAAGTACTTCGACTTTCCGGGCTAAATCCATCACAATTTCCATCACGCACACCTTAGACAGCAACCTTGCCTTTCTGCCTGCCAGAATCCTGGACTCTTGCAGGCATGTTCACACTGAGATGACCTGAACCTGTACTGGTTTGACATCTTGTGCTTCCAAGCTCCTGACATAGAATAGTCCCCTCAGTAGTGCTTTCCATCAAGACCTGTGCGTCTGTTGCTACCGAGCCATTTATTATTTACAAGCATGCTAGAGCTTTGTGAGTGGAGCCACAGAGCAGTGAAAAACTTAGCAGTAAGGATGCCATTCTGTAAAAATATGTATATATATATATATAAATCATATCGGTTCTATATGTCATGTTGTTTTGACAGTATTTCAAGGAAGGTTTCTTTTGTACAGTCAGTTGAATTTGATGTAGTCTAAAGTTGCTTTTCAGGTTTAGACCCTAAGTATTTTTGTTAATATGAAGGTGAATTGTTGCTGATAGCTTTTGTTTAACCCAACCATATCCAGTGCCTAATGTTGGAGTTCCAGAAATTGTTAAACACACAGCACATACAGTATTTTTTGCAAAAACCAACCTAGAGAAGTACAATACAAGAAAATATAAAAAATTATTATATAAGGATAATATTATTAGATAAATTAAAATATAAGATGGTAATGAGACCTGCTATGGCTTCGAGATGACAGCACTAAAAAAAAGAGAGGGTCTGAGTTGGAGGTGGCAGAGTTTGTAGACGTGTAGATTTTCAGTGGAAGTGACCAGGATGGCCAAGAATAGAAATTAATGTTCATTTTTTTTAATGTGACTACGCTGCAAAAATGACCATTTTGGCTGACAGATTGTTGTACGTTGAGACTGTAGTTACCGAGAGTCAAGAAATGTTTTTATTTTTTTATTCAGAAAGAAAAAAAATCGGTTTAATTATGATGTTTGAGAATATAAACTGTAAAGTGATGAATCGTTTTCTAGATAAATAATTTTTCCACCTAACTGCAGTACACACTAAATCATTCACAAGTCAGCTCATTTGACTAACACCTGCTTGATTAGATGCCAACAGGCAGGAAATTCACATTTATATTTAAAGTGCATGATAGTGCTGTTTAAAGCTTATCATCTATAAGTATATCATCTTTAATTCTCTAATGCATACTTCATGCACGCACACTTCCAGTCGACAGAAATCTCCAGTGATCCTCTCTCTTCTAGAAATGATTATATCAGAGGGACAGTTCAAGTTGAGCTGCTTGGAGACAAAGTTAGAGTTTTAAAGTTGGTGTTTTTATTGCAGTAAAAACAGGATAGCACATACAAGATGAAAATAAAGGGTTTCAGTATAACAGTCTAAAATGTAAAGATGTAAAGTGGCTTAGTAGGTGTTACTGGGAGGTTTGATGACAAGATTTATAGTCCACAGATGATGGTTACTTCTGATGCTTGGGTTTTGTGTTTTGTGCTTTGGAGAGAAACATAGTAGTATAGACATAATAAAGATTAACCACCTGAAGATCCACATTTGGTACGCAATGAATAGAAAAATTACTGTATGACACCTGTCTCACAACCTCTACTATTATGTGTGTAGTTACACATCTCAAAGTTGTGTCTGTATTTTTGTGAGCCAGGTGGATCCTGGAAGGCGCTTTATTTGGTGTGATCAGGCGTTGCATTATTACCTTTGGCGGTAAAACGCGTGTTTTCAAGTTAAAAGTGAAGCTTGTTAATTGAGAATTGCAGAGAAAAACAAATGCTGCAACTCTTTTTCAGCTGCTCTTTAACTGACTCTTTAACTTTTCCTACATGTCTTTCTGGAGATTCTATTGAGGATCAAAGCAAACAAGAATGGATCTGGCATTGACTATATTTGCAGTTACAGCATGGTGCAGATTTCTCAGACACCAACAACGGAGCCAACCACAGAATGTGTAGAAGCAGTTTTGATTCCATTTTAGGCAGTTTGTTATAATTGAATCCATTCATCAGCTTCAACAGTCACATACATTACAAACATGCTATGTGGATGAAAGTGTTGTGCCACCTACACATTACACCCGGCACTTCCCACATCCCTAACTTTATGTGGTCTCCCACTTCATGGCTGAGTTGCTGTGGTTCCTAAACACTTACACGTGCAATAATGCCACTTACAGCTGAATATCTGGGAATATCTAGGAGGGAACATGTTGCGAAGACGGCATCCTATTAGAGTACGACACTCTTCAGTGAGCTCTTTTACAATGACCAATTCTTTCACAAAGGCTTGTTAAGGCAGACTGCGTAGCTGGAGGCTTGATTTTATAGACCTGTAACAACATGGCTGAAAATACCTGAGCTCAGAGATTTACAAGTGTGGTACCCTACCTGAGTCCATTTGGTGCATTTTAGATCATTGTGTATGTTAAATAATGCCAACAGAAAAACATAGATGTTTTAGAAAACAAATAATATAAAGTATAACAGATATAAGGTAAATCTATATTCCTGACTGACTTTCTTCTTTGAGTGTGCATGTGATCAGATTTAATCACTTAGGAGAAATTTTAGCATTTTTTTCCCCCCCAACAGTGTAAAAGGATTTTTTCTTTTTAATTTGCACTTACTGCGGGACATAGTAAGGACATGCATGACTGTTAAATCGTATGCAGAGGAAAGTGGATCCACATTAAGCTGTGAAAAAACAGTATACGCAAAGTGGTTGCTTAGTGGACAGATGGATGGATGATTACTGCTGAGGAGGGAGGAAATGGGAGAAATCATAAACTCCAAAATTAGAAGGATAAAATCGTGGGTGATGGGAAGGAGTGAAGGAGGGGGATATCTCAACATGAGCATCTCAAAGTGTGGGTTCATGTCAGTGTGTGTCTATGTGAGGAAAAGACATGAAGAGAGAGACTGACAGGCAGAACTGTATGAGTTGATTAGTTTCCTGCTCACTTATTAGGATGCAGATTAGCTGCATTGAGAAACATCTGGGAGCTTTTCTCAGGCTAACATGTTCCCTCATTCTCTCCTCACTCTTCACATCCTCTTTCATCATTTCTGTGTGAAATCCAGACCTCTTTTCTCCACTTTCCATATTTTCTCCTTTCTCTTTTTTCTGTTTATCCACTCATTTTTTCTCATTCATTTCCTCCTTCTAACCCTTCTCCAGCCTCTGTTTTCAGTCGTCTCACCTTCTGCCCTCACTCTGTCAGCACTCTTGTTTCTCTTCTGCAAATGTCTCTTTTACTGTCCTCCAGTTTCCTCTCCACTCTTCTCATCCTGTCAGTCAGAACTGTCTTTTATTCCCTCTTTTCATTCCATTCAAATGGCAACGAGGAGATTTACATGAAGTCTTTAAATGTAGCGCTGTCATCCAGAGTAGTATTTGACTGGAGGCAGTATTTCCAGATTGGTGTGACTACTTTTTCTCTCTCTCTGTGGCCACGCAGAGAGTATGGAAGTGCCTGGTCTCATTTTTCTTTAAATCACCCTGTACCAGCTTCAGTTGAAGTCTCAGTGACTCTGACCACAAATGGAGCTTTTAAGCAAGTGAAACAATACTGCATAGTAAAGTTAATTTATTCATATTCATCAGTTGTCTACAATGTGCAATGTAAGCTATTGTAGAACAAATTAAATTAAATAACCAGTGGGTGTTGTATTTTGGTGTAACAGTATGGCAATAATTTTAGCTATGTCTCTGTTTGATTGTTTGATTCATGAAGTCATGAAGACTAATCCAGTTGCCTGAAAATTAATTTTGCTCAGTGGCTATTGGCAGTCTTGGGTTGTGGGTTGTCTTTGTAAGGTTTGTGTTTGACTTTATGAACAAACAAAAAAACTGTCAGTTGGCTTTAAAAACATTTAAAAAATTTTAGTTATCACATTAAGGGTATATGTGCCGTTTTTATCTAGATATTTTAAAAAGGCATTCTGTCTCTGAGTCTTGGATAGTTGGAGAAGTTGGAGATTTTTTTTTTTTTTTTTAATGTCACGCCTTGAAAGACTGTGGAAGCCACGCCTTTTTGTGCTGTTTATTTCATATATTTAGTATAAGATAAATATGTAACAGAAAAGCAGCACTGCCTGCTGCAGTTCGCAGGTATCTTGGTTTTATCATTTTACTGAAGCTAAAATAGCTGCCACAACCAATTTTTGCTGTAAAATTACTGTGATGTGTTTGGGGAAGGAGAACATGATTTCTTTAGACATTTAGCCTTTGTGACCACGTTTGACTTTATTTTAATTGATATGGCCAATTAACATTGTGGTCACATAATTTTTATCTGAAAGTGAAACAAACTACAGGCCACTGCCAGTTGTTCAGGGACAGTGAGCATACATAGTTATAATGATGTCACCTAAAGTGGAGACTGAACAACGAAGGCTCCCCGTGGGATTTGAATCCTCATGGCTGTGCTGTGCCTTGTCTTACTTACAGTAGGACCAGACGAGACGATAACCTTTAAACTGTCTGATGGGAGCACTGGCTGGGAAATGTGTATTACAGTGGGCGTAAACAATACCCAAAGTCAGTAAAGGTTCTGTAACAGTATGTATGTCATCCCTGTAACATGGATCACCAAGCCATGAGCAGGAGGTCATTTCTGGACTTGGACTTTCTAGTTAAGGCCAGATGTCAGCTCACTGCCAGTCACAATGTGTGTTCCTTGTCGTGTGGGCATGTGTTGTGTCCACGCACGTCTGTAAGCAGCCCCTTGCAGTCAGCAAAACCAGCCTGAGGACAATGGGAAGTGACGAGCGTCTCAGAGCAAATGCAGCTCAGCTGTCTGTTTGCTGTGTTTGTGTGTCAGTGTGTTTGCGTACAGTGTGTGTGTGTGTGTGTGTGTCTGCTTGGGTCTCGTTGACTCACACTGGTAGCCACTAGCGCCGATGTGGCATGTCATGTTTCCTTATCAAGGTCTGCTCATCACATTTTACTCTTTATGTGTGTCGCTGCGTGCACTTCACTTCCATACATGACTTCAGCTAAGAACGCTGTTGTCAAGTTTGCATGTTGTTACCATGACTTCAAGAGTGCCAGCAAGGATGCAGTTAAAGGTGAGAGTCTAGCTTGATGAGGCATGCTCATGTGTGTCTGCCACACACCAGACATTTCGCAAATTTGTGGTAGAGTTTAACCAAAGATAATTCATCTCCTTTTCCAGCTCGTAGGTGGCTACTACAATAGAGTGAGACATGCATGAACATATCATAGCAATATCGTGTTGAAAATCTAATTTCAGCTTTATAAGACTTGCATGCCGAATTGTGTGTTTGTAAGTGTAGTTACAGAAATTCATTTCCCATGAAATTACCCCTCTGCACTGTGAAGCCTGTATTACTGTGATTTTTCTGGTGTGAAAAATACACTCGGAGAGCTTTTTCTCTCGCAAACTATAATGTCACAACACGTCTCAGTGCAGTGTTTGTAGCAAACATAAAAAGGCCTTCAAATAGTGATTAGACTTCTTGTGTATCAGCATATGAAATGTTTTCTGCCACATATTTGGGAATCAAAGCTGAGCACAAATATTGATTTTTCTCATTTTGTTACATTTAAAATTTTGTATTATACGATTTTTGTATTTTCTATGTAATCAGTGATATTTTTTTTTTTGGTCACCTTTTTAAGAAGTGAGTTGAGTTTGTTTTTACAAGCCAGATATCAAAAGAAGAAACTTAATTCAGGTTCAAGTTTGCCGAACGTTTTTTAGAAAGCAAGATGAAATTGTTGGTCAAGCAGGTGTTACAGTTATCAGTTCATTAATATTAAATGTCAACACCTCAGATATGAATAAATATGTTTCAAAACTAGGCTAAGGTTTGATAAGCTGGTATTATTGTACATAGTCTATGAAATACCTTGTCTGATTTTATGAATCTAATAAAGGATCATTTATTTGAGCACTGACAGCTATAGATTATATATAAGAAATACACTTAGTTCATTCTTAGTGGTGAGAAATGACCTGTCTTCTCATATCACGGAACACAGACTGGCAGCATGGATTAAAACACAGTGCCCCTTACATACCTTCAATAATATCAGCCTACGATGTATTAGAATGGTGTTCTTTTGTCCAAATCAGTCAGTGCACCTCATCGGTTATATCTGAATAATAGCCAACTGGCAGCTCTTGGCAAACTGTCACTGAAACTGGACATGACATATTGATGAGCAAAGTACCCGATGAGTACCCGTCTTTTACTTATCATTAATTTAGCCATAAACCTACACAGTGAGCTGTGCTTCCCTGGTTTCTTGGCAGAAACATCCACCACGTTATTAAAAGCCAGAGCACCCACCACACCAAATATAATTACCTCATAACAAGATGCTCAAACATCTTGGTCATTAGTTTGTTTTTGTTTTTGTTTTTTTTTTGGGGGGGGGGACCAAGTGGTTCTGCCCAGCAATTTGTGACTGGTCAGGGCATAATTTTTTAACATTTTGCTAGATTAAAAAACTAAGTGTCTTAATTGGTTTTCACTAGCTGTGTATATGTCACACACAAGCAAGTTGAATCCTTTTTTGGGAATTTCTCAGCAAGAGGTCTTAGCATTCGGCAGTGTTTGAAAAAAACCTACTCACAAGTGACTAATGTGAACTGGGAAAATTGGGACAGAGCCCATGGGAATCTACTTGCACAGTATAAAATATACATTGGGGTTTTGATTTAATGTAGATATTAAAATTAGTACACAATCTTTACTGCAGATGATAGGTTTTCTGATTCTCCTGAAGAGCGGGAAAATTGCCTTTGCTTTCCTGTTTTTTGTGTTTACACTTAGACATAAACAAGCGTTTCCCTATTTGATTTTTCTCTGTTTGACAATTAGACAAATGGACTATTTTGGTTGCAGAGAGTTTTTCAACAGTGCACATGAAACTACACTGTACAAAAAGAAACGCACACACAAGCGCTATTCAGAAAACGGTGCTGCTCAGCTCACTGTCACTATGATGAAAACACGCGCACTGACCAACACAGAGTACGCTGGCCAGTTCATCCTCCACTTGATTACGTTAGTCCTGCAGAGGAGATGCCATCAGTCTTAATGTTACATGAGAAAATAGGCAGCCTCCTCGGGACTGAGGAGGCTGGATAGGCTGTACTGTGTGAGAGACTGAGACTATATTGGCAGCAGACAAAATCTTTTCCCCATAGGATGTGTGAGAGCTATTCCTAGGATCTTGTTTTGTCTATTGAGAAGCTGTTATGTAGTTGTTTCATATTAACTAAGGATTGAAGTATGTGGAACAAAAGAAGCCTCACAGAAGAAACTCCGAGTTTGAATTTCCTCTCTTCTACGTGTAGTGACAGTCTAGCCTGCACGCCACACACACAAATACCGACTCATTTATCTCCTGAAGCAATGTCGTGCCCACTGAGTTGTGAAGGACTTCTGCATTGATGCTGTTCGTCTATCTTTTTCTTTTTCTCTTTACACATGGGTGACTTTGTGCCACAAAATTCTTAATGTAGCAAATTTTTGCCCCCTTTCACTGATTGAAGTTTCTAATTTTTCTATTGTCACACATATTGGATTCGTCAAGAGCTCTCAGTGTATTTAAAAAGACCTATGAACAAAAGTGCCTTGTTATTAGTTTTGATTTTACTTTTTTAGGCTTTCCATTTAACAGGAAAGAAAAGGGAAAGTAAAGCTTCACACAGATAAGGTCGCTCTGACCTCTTTCCTCTTGTATGACAAAAAACAGAAATTGCCATGCGTATTCGTTTTACTTCAGTATACAGCTTGCTCTGAAAATGGGAAATGGGTGCAGGAATCTACTGAAATGAGCAAATATGCATAGAAATACAGCTTGTAAGGAAGAAAACAGTTTGTACAATTTTAATGAGTTTGAAAGTCAAGATTTGGTATGACGTCATTTATTTTTCAACACAGTCTAAACTGTTTTAGGCTAGCTTGCTTGTAATTTCTTGATGTTGTCTTCAGGAATAGTTCTCCAGGCTTCTTGAAAGCCATTCAAAGCTTTTCTCTGGGTGTTGGCCTTTTGTTCTGTTCTCTGTCAAGATGATCCCCACACTAATAATGCTGAGGTCCAGACCCTGTGGAGGCCAGTCCGTCACTGATAGTGTTCCATTGTTTGTTATTTTGACAAGAACTCCAGTACCACTGGCTGAAATGCAGCTCCAAACCATGACAGAGCCTCCACCATGTTTTACAGATGGCTGGAGACACTGTGCCTCTCTCCTGACCTGCTCTGTACAAATTGATCATTTGAATCAAAAATTAAAAATGTGTGTGTATCATTCAGTCTCAAATATCCCAGCATTTACTCCTTGTTTCCATTCCTTAAGAATGGCTTTTTGACACCCACCCTTCCACTAACACCATTTCTGATGAGCCTTTGGTGAATAGTAGATGGATGAACTGAAGGGTTAGATAAATCTCTCAGGTCCTATGTTAGGTCTTTTCAGTTTTTTCCTATTTCTTAAGTACGTGACTTTCAGATACTGCTTATCTTCTGTAGGCCTACAACTTTTTCTTTTGTCCTTCACTTCTCTGGTCTCCTCAGATTTGTCAAAGGACACACTGCACAACATGCAGAGCTATGCCCGGGTGTTGCGGTGATTCCCAAATAGCTGATAGCTTTTTCACCTCATTTTTGCAACAATACAATTTTATGCTCATCAAACTGATTCAACTAAAGAAATGAGACCAAATTATGTGTTTTTGTGACAAGCTGCTAGTAACAAAGTACCAAAGAGATACAATTTAAAAATGTTTTGGTTCTTTACTAAGTTGTCTGTTATGTGTAGACACAATGCTGGTTCATGCCTTGAGTTAATAGCCTTTTTTGTGCTTGAATGCTTCATAGGTCATTGTTAAGTGGCTTAACAAATAAAGCAAACATTTCTGTGAAAATTGTCAGGTACAAGGACTAGACTGAAAATGAGTGAAAAAGCAACCAAAGACCAAATAAACACTTTAAAAGACCTTCAGAAAGCCTGGAGAACTATTGCTCAAGGACATCTTGGAAGCAAATATTAACGAATCAGGGGTGAATCAAGACTTTTGCTCAGTACCTTAACCTCTGTCTATTTTATTTTTGCTGTAACCATTCAATTTCAGACATGCCACAGACGCTATTTGTATTCCAGCTGCATTGTGTTGTTTACACCCGCCGACCCTTTAATCGACTGACATCTGTCTGTTTTGCTCTGCTGTTTTGATAATTGGGGATACATTTCACACATAGTGTTACTCGGGATGTATTTTAAAGGTTACTGCTAGATTGACACTAAAAATGAAACAAGTTCGCAGTTTGTGCTGCAGCCCACAGAGATGCACAGACTCCACTGGAAATGGTGTTTTTACACTTCAGGTTTCCTAATTGACCTGTTAACCACACAGACATGGTGCTGGAGTGAAAATGGGTTTTCTCTAATAATGTGTGAAAGCATTTTCAGTGGTGCAAAATGGATCTCAGAAAAAAATTCCATATACTGTATGTAGCAGGAGAGGATCATGGAGTGTGTGCGTTGTAGCTTTGAGTCTCTCTGCAGTGTTTCTGTTATGTCCTATGTCTCAATCTCAAGTGGAACTTAGTTCAAACAAGTGGCATTCTGAGCCCTCGGTGTTATATCTTTACAGGGTCAGTGACAATGGCAGAAGTACTCTGACTCAAAACAGCCTGAATTTCAAACACATTATAAATAATCCGATCTTTAGGATCTATTGATCATTTGTGTCCTTGATGGATGACTTTGGTGAGAAGCCTATGAAGTGTTGATGTGGTGCTCACTCAGAGTTGATGCTGCAGTATAATTATACGCAGCGCTGTTTTTGACCATCATGTTGCATTAGGCCAGATTTCCACTTGTACTCCCAGAGACTTTGATCTTTTTAGAGCCAAATGACCTCGTGTTTTCTCGTGTCATTCAGCTTTATTTAACTTTGTTCAACATTCTAGGGCCTTAGAAAAAGTAAGAAACAGCCTTGGGATTTGGAAACAAACTACAGCCATCTGAGAGTTGTCAGATTTCCTTCTCCCATCGAATGATGAATGGCCTGTGATCACTGCTGGCCAGATTTCATATCCCAACATGAAAACATTTGTAGTTCTCTTTTGGCAAACAAATATTGACAGTTTCCTAGAAACTGTACCTATGTGATTACTAAATGTGCTTTGAAAGGCATGTTTAATGACAACAAAGCAAGGGTCCCGGTGAGCAATGAAAGCATTTTTCTTGATAAAATTCAATTTCTCAGTGAGACCTGTATACCAAAGATGTTAAGTAGAAGCTGATATGCAGCGTGGTCAGTTAAGGTCAAGGAACACATGCTTTTCTTTGATGGGAGCTCCATCTGAAATCTGCCGCAGGCATATACTTAATAGGCTTGTGAACTTCAAAGCACCAAATTTGCCTTTGCCCCATGTACGCCATTTGTTTTTAAATCAAAGTTTTAAAAGGAATAAAATCCTTATTTATGCACATAGTGATGGCAGACAGGTTACCACATAGAGTGACCAAAGTATAAGAAAATGGTGCAATGCGGTCCTCAACCCTTCATCTCTGTCGCATTTGCATATGACATAGGCATAATTGGTCACACTTTGTTTGGCCAGCGTATCAACGAGTTATAACAAAATGACGTCACTGCTGCAGGTAAAAAGGATGGTGTTGTAAATATTCACTAAGGAATTGGATTGGTTGCAAAAAAAATTGGCTTAAAACTGATTACTATTACGATTTGTCAGATGGTAGATAAGTAGTAGTCGTGTAACAATATTAAGAAGATGGATGGATGCATGGTAATTTACTACATGTGAAGTATACAAAAAAATGTGCCATTGGTTTTCTATGTCATAGTAGAAGATGTCAATCCAGAAGTGTATCTTTTGTGGTTGTAGATATCCTAACACAGAGAAAGATGAACAACACATTTATCCGTATGGACTGCCCTTAAGACCTGCTGATTTTAGGCTTTCCCAACAACTACCACTTGCTAATGCTTCTGCACAGCTCTATAAATATTCTAAACATGTCGTAGAATTAATAGAGGCGGCACGCTGATAAGTGAATGTTTAATTGAGGGAGGAGAGGGGGGAAAAAAACCAGGGTCCATGAATGGATGAATGGAGATCATGTAATGTGGAGCAGTCCAAAATTCACCGATCACCTACTGTTTCTACATTAGAATACAGCTCCCTGGTTTCAAGGGCTTTTACATAACCAAAAAACTTCACAAAATAATTGCAGGGCTGATTTTTGTTCAGATGTTCTTGAGGCTATGCATATAATAAAACTGTTTGTAGCTATTTATGAACAGAGAAATGTTAAGGCTTCATCCATCCACTGACTATATGATTGTGCCAAGGGCACTGTGATGTTCCCTTTGAGTTTGGCTTTTGTTTAGTACATTGCTGGGTGCTGACCTTATTAACACAAAATCGGGCTTCAGCGTGACTTCATCAGGCAAATCAAGACAACCTACACCCAGGACCCTATTAGTATGCTAATAAAGTCACTTCTCTAATGACTGCTTAGCAATTCAGTGGATTTTGTCTTTGCTCTGCTAGTACACACAAATAAGTGAAATACTTTCTTAGCATGCATGTCCACAGACACATGCATTGCTAATAGTTTGCATATTTATTTTTCACATTTCTTAATGCTGGCAATTATTTTATTCCCCCCGTATTGTCCAGGTCCACCTAGTGCAAAGAACGATTAATAAGTTGTTAAAATGCAATGTAAGTATGAGGAATGCTCAAGCATGGTTAATAGTGTATTATTTGGATTTTCACCTTTTGATTCATTGTGAACAAATTCTTTTATCTGTTTGATTGGTGTTTGACACATATCAGCATTCATATAGTGACTGTTGGGGCACTGCAGCACTCCAGATACTTATTTTACAGTGCTGTATTATTGTCTAACTGTATGTCTAATTCTTGCCATGTCTTCTTCTTCAGTACTCAGTGGTCTGTGCTCCAATGACTGCCCTGAAGGTGTTAAGGTAAGATATTGCTCTTTGCTTTTTTCACTTTTCTAATGATGACACTAGAAAAAGTGTTATGTTCTTATATGTCTGACCACGGGATATATCTGTCTATCAATTGCACTTATCTGTGTACATCATCATCATTCTCCAGAGGTTGCAGTCTTCCAGCATTCTATAGCAGGAAGAGAGATGGTACAGCTGCTGGACAAACTTTACATCAGTGCAGAGCATCAACTTTATATTCAGGAAATTACGAAAGAGGATTTGAATGGGTGATGTACATTTAAGCTTGAGAGCAGCATAAGCTCTTCTTTGTATGTAAAGTACCTATCATTTAATGCAGCTTGAGAATGTAGGAGGAAAAAATGAAAAAATAGGTTTTAGTTTCATTCAGTAGCAGTACCAGAAATGTGCTGTTTATATTTGCGTTTTCATAATGGAGAGAAGTTACAGACCTTCATAATACATTTATAACCGATATCAATACTTGTTTAACTCCCTGACTACATTATGTGACTTTCTGATGTATCCAAGGCTTCATGTTTGCATTGATGTGATGAGGCCAGGTATTATCAGTTTGATACATACTGACTTCCACAAAGTTAAATCCAGTATTTCACAACTTTTACAGCATCTCTTAAGCTACATTTGTAGCTCTATTATCAGAAAGTAAAAGGCACACATGGTCAATGTATAAAAGAAGGTAACAACAAGGGATTGTCTTTTGTGTTTCTCATTTGTAGGACATTGTGTAATATCAAAGGCTTTTGACATCCTGATGCGATAAAGCAGTTACAAAACCTTACCAGCTGCTCAGACTGATAACAGCTTCGCATAAAACTGTTGATGGGCTTCTTGCTTTAGATACTGACGAGAAGATGTAGTACAGTCCCAGAAAGTTGGTTTGGCATTCCCATTACAAGGTATTCTACTAAGTGCTGATAATGTCCCCCTGTACCCATCACTGGACTACACTGCACATTACCAGATGAGGTTGCATTGAGGCAAGTCGAGTGGGGTTGAACTTCTTGTGTAGGTCCTTTTGGGAAAGCTCTGCATTATCTGATGGCTGCTAATATGAACTGCATTGCAGAATGATAGCTCTTGTAGCTTCCGTTACTGCTTCTATTACCATAACAGAGACTCCAGTCTCCATTATAGCTTGTACCTTTCATTGATTATCACAAGAGATGCCATAGATGTGCTGGCTTGCATCAAATGATTACCAGGTGGAAGTTGTTTCATTTTCACTTCTGTCTGTTTCTCTTTTTGTCCCTCTCTTGCTTTGCGTCACAGAAGTTAAATGATTTTTAAATGTCTGTTTTGGTTTGGTTTTTTTGGTCAGTCACTCAGACCAAGAGACTGGTCATCAACTTTCGGTCGCTAGGGAAAAAAATATGCATCCCATGACCGGTTGGCACGAGGTTGCTGGCTACAGGTGAAATCACTCACAAAGTGACCTCTTTAGGATTACTTTGGTCACTAGCAGATTGGGAAACACTGGCTTGTCTGCAAACAGTAACCATTTATTGTGCGAGTCGCAGTGAAATTGAAAAATGCGCGGCACAAACCAGAAACAGAACACACTCTGTCAAAGTAAAAGCTGTGCCTTACTACTGCAACAGTCACATTTCAGATGATGCCTCTTTTACTTAGAGTTGAAAGCTTCTGTTTGGATTTGTGCCGCACTTTTCACAGTTTCACTTTAGTGAGTAGTTTGTAAGTGCTGCAGACTAGTCGGCATTTTCCATATTAACTAGTTGTATTGCTAATATTATGTACTAGCAATCAAAAAGAGGTTTTCGGTGCAGCACAGTATACCACTTTGCAACCAATTTTACACTAGCGACAGTCCGCAACCACTCACTAACCAGTCACAGAAAACACTTTTCCCTAGTGATCGGTACCAGGGGTGACAGTTAGCAACCTAACCGTGGTTGTGTGGAAGACTCTTCAGTGGTGTCTGGTGTCTTACGTAGATTATTTTAAATGCCCTTTCAGCACATATGGCTACTCATCGCATGTAGGTGGACAAAGAAATAAACAGAAAAAAGAGTGAAACAAAGCAGCCATTAACATCCACTACTGGTATTCCCTCTTACCAGTGGAAAGCCCTTTGCAAAACACATTAACTTTGACATCAGCACAGGCTGCCGGTGTTAGAGTTGTTTTTGTTTTCTGTCTGTCTACTCTTCCGCCCGTTTGTTGTCTAACTGAAAGGTATGATGAATGCTGTAGACGAGTGGAGCTCGTAGCTGTTTCTACTCCTCTCCTCTCCCATCCATCAAACCCCTCTATCTTTCATTTCACTCTCCCACGCCTCTTCTTCTTAGTCACACCTCTCTTCTGCTGTCTTTCTTTCTTTCAGCCCACTAGTCTGCTCCTCCGTGGCTTTCTCATTGCACTCTATTTCCTTTTTTTTTTTTTTTTTTTTTTTTCCCTTTTTTTCTTTTTTTTTTTCCCCATTTTTTTTTTTTCCCTCCTTTAA
>VVHJ01033662.1:0-14848 GCA_015107715.1 Tylochromis polylepis
CACGAGCTGTGGGTAGTGACCGAAAGAACGAGATCGCGGATACAAGCGGCAGAAATGGGCTTCCTCCGAAGGGTGGCTGGCGTCTCCCTTAGAGATAGGGTGAGAAGTTCAGCCATCCGGGAGGGGCTCAGAGTAGAGCCGCTGCTCCTCCACATCGAAAGGAGCCAGTTGAGGTGGTTCGGGCATCTGACCAGGATGCCTCCTGAGCGCCTCCTGGGTGAGGTGTTCTGGGCATGTCCCACCGGGAGGAGGCCCCAGGGCAGACCCAGGACACGCTGGAGAGATTATATCTCTTGGCTGGCCTGGGAACGCCTCGGTGTTCCCCCGGATAATCTAGAGGAGGTGGCTGGGGAGAGGGAGGTCTGGGCTTCTCTGCTTAGGCAGCTGCCCCCGCGACCCGGCCCTGGATAAGCGGGAGAGGATGGATGGATGGAGTTACTAAAGTTGTAAGGCAGGAAAAGAGGTTGTTCTTTTAAGTTAACCAGCTTCAGCGTTGTGTCGACTCCATTTTGAAATTTGTACCTGAGGCCTAAGATTTAACCTCATACTATAAAATTCACATCATCGACAGAAATAACAATTTAATCCTCCTGAAAGCCAGAGCCGAGGTTGAATATGCAAGCAACTCTCTCATTTGCACACACATAACATCAACTCTATCTGATGCGTGGACAAAGCGTACGGTTAGTCTAAAAGCCACAGGCAGTTCGCCCCGGTTTCAGGCAGCAGAGTGAAAATTTGCTGCTGATGACAGG
This sequence comes from Tylochromis polylepis, assembly GCA_015107715.1. Taxonomy (NCBI): domain Eukaryota; kingdom Metazoa; phylum Chordata; class Actinopteri; order Cichliformes; family Cichlidae; genus Tylochromis; species Tylochromis polylepis. The sequence goes on from VVHJ01033662.1 coordinate 756, forward strand.
TCCAGTGAAATGAAAGTGCTTTTTACATCCTCCCTTTTGTGTTTGTATCTCAGTGGGCAGCCAGCGCTCGGCCATAATCCTCCTCCCAGTGTGTACATCACTCAGTGAATTCAGCCTCTATGGAAACAGGCAGGCGGTCGAACCGCTGCCATTTCACAGCCCTAATTAATATCAAACCTCTGCACCCTTTACAAATTACAGCCTATACCACATGAGGTTGGCTCAAGACAACAGTCTGCAGTCTGCAATAAAATGGTTCCTTCATGGCCACCTTAAAAAGCAGGGTAGGTCAGAGGACTTTTAGCTTGTAACTGATTACTGTTGGCCATCAGCTCAGAGTGTGGAGGCAATGTATTATTTGAGAAGGGTGGTGAAAAGAGTCTAAGTAGTGCTGTCCAGGTGGCAGATTCTCTGAGGGATTCTCCTCTGAGCAAGCCATCCAAGGACAACCAGGAGAACTTTTTAGTGGAGGCAGTGGGGAAGGGTTTCTTTTCAGGCCGAGAGGGAGGAATGGGCCACCCCACAGTGCTCCGCTGGCTGTGGTCTGCAGCCAGTGCAGCAGTAGGTAACTGTGGAGCCAAGGTGGAGTGAGAAAGGAAGGGAGGAAACTCAGAGAGAAACCATGAAAAATGTGGAGCATGAAAATGTCTCCCTTGGTTTATGGCAGCGCAGCCTGGCTTCCAAGAGAAACACGTCTTTAAATTTAACTTGAGATGTCTCTCTCTTTTTTTTTCTTCCTTCTTCTTCTTCCACTCCCAACTGCTGGCAAGGGCCTGGTTTTGAAAGCAAAGCAAAGATGCTTGGAAACTGCGACCATGTTAAAAAAGCACTCAATAATGTGGCTTTTTGGAAATGTGGCGACAGCTTCTGTATGAGAGGGTCAGATTTCAGCGTTTGTGAACATGTTTGGTACATGTGCAGCTGCAGAAAAGCCCTGAGTACCACTAGTATTCAGAAAATCACTTGATTTACACAGTGGTGGTGTATTTACTGAAGCCTAATATGATGTGTGAGGAAGGGAATCAAGATCACGCAGATAAATATTCTGGGGATTGTTTTTGGTGATTTAAATTTCATATGCAGTATATCAGATATAAACTCTGGCTTGGCACTGTGGTCAGTTAATGTGCATTTGACTGTTTCTCCATAGCAACTTCAGCCACACTCTCCTCTAATACTCAGGGAAAAAGAAAATCCCAACTGTGTTTGGAATAAAAGGCTATAAATAAAAGACTTGATACTGGTTATTCCAGAGAATTGGATTAAAATGACGGGGGCGGCTGGAAACATTTTGGCCTGGTATCAAATTAAAGCTTTGTACCATGCAATAATATTTTGCTAGTCTCAGGAGGAAGTCATCTCTCATGCCAATGATTCAGAGCTCATTTAGGAAAAAAAGCATGCAGCCGATCTCATAAATCAATGTTTGATGGAACAAACATACCTTGACATTCGCTCCTGTTAGTTACTGAATAAAATGCTCCATTGATGATGAACACATTTTTGGGGCTTTTTTTGTTTAAGGCACTCTAGCCAAAAGCTAACACCTCTGAGTGCAGCAGAGGCCAGAAAACATTAATTAAGATCTAAGATATTATAATGCTGTGTGCAAACACAGCTAGCGAGTGATCTGAAATGTCAGCAGTGGGACACACTTAAGTCATCATAGAAGTCAGAGTCCCGTTGCCTCATGTAAAGTATTTTGGTGCAAAAACTGATGACTAATCCAGAAAATTCCTCCTGAATAAGTGTTTTCCATGGGCAGCTCCAGCACAGTGACAGTGTAAGAATTGTGTAAGATGACTAGTGACTGTGAAGCTGTGGTTACGAGTTCAAATGTCATAGTCAAAACTTTGAAACGCTGAATAAACACTGATATAATTAAAGGTCTGTTTGTACCCACAGTCATGTAAATAAGAAAGTTTTCGCAGGACTCTCTGCAGTTCTAAACTAAGTACACCCTTACTACTTCCACAGGACTTAAGAGGGCCAAGCACTACTAGCCAAATGCACTTGATTAACTTGATAATCTGCAAGAGTGACCACCACTAATAAAAGCGAGAGTTTTTGCAGTTTTTTGGTCTAGAGTTTTCAGGTGTGTATTAGCACAATGCCACAATCTTCCCAGGAGTGGACATCCCAGCAAATTCACCCAAAGGTCAGACTGTGCAACACTCAAACTGCAAAAAATCCAGTAGCTTGGATTTACTTTGCAGCCACAGGACCTGGGAACTACGCAGACATTGAGCTGACCATTAAATTATTGTAGAGTCAAATGTGAGGGCTTGGCACGAGTCTAAATCTAATGCTTGGCTGAAACGGTGTCATACAACAGGATAATGATTCCAAGCACAGCAGCACATTTATAACAGAATGGCTGAAAAATAAAAGAATCAAGGTGTTGCAATGGCCCTGTCAAAGTCCAGGCCTCAGCCTGACTGAATCGCTGCAGTGGGACCTAAAGAGAGCTGTACATAAACAAATGCCTGCAAACCTCAATGAAACGAAGCAATGTTGCAAAGAAGAGTGGGGCAACACTGAGAGACTGAAGTCATACGAAAAATAATTATGGCAAGTTATTGTTGCCAAAGGTGGTTCTACAAGCTACTAAATCATGACTGCATAGAGTCCTGTGAAAACTTTCTTTCATATGATAACTTTAACACAAAATATGGTTTACACATGGGTAAAATCTCAAATGACAACGGGGCTGTTATTTTTCACATTTTTTCCTTTTCCTTTTTTTTTTTTTTATAAAGCAAACATGACACAAAGTAGACATTACTGGATAACAGCGCACTTCTTTTAGTAAGTACATGTAGACACAACAAACAAAAAAAAGTTCCTCCATGAAACTACTCACAACAAGTTTAGTGGAGCAGCTGCGTCATGATTTCTGGAAAGAATCACTGCTTGTGACCTTTTCGAATTAAGCATAGGTTACTTCTGTCAAACTGGTGTAGCAGTCCCATTAGATCAGCTGACCCTAATGCCAGCCCATGTCAGCTGATACCCTTCTGTACATTCTTTTTGGCAAATGTCATATCGGGCTTTTCCCATCATCATCCACTTTTCAAACCTGCCTCGTTTTTTTGGTTTTTTTTGACACCTTGAGCATGACAAGGCAGGTGCCATCCAGTTCCACTATATTAAATAGAAGACGAATATCACCACACTCAGTGTCTCCAAAACTGGGAAGCTCACAGTAAAAGCACCTAGATAGCACTAAGGGCTGAGAGGTGAACTGTTCCTTTAAATCAAATGTCACAAAGGAATGCCCTTAGCAAAGCAGGGTGGTCAACAATCACTAACAGACAGCAACATTAATAATAACCCATAAACAGTTTTCAGCCATGATCTACCTGTGAGTACTGGATAAAGGTTTTCGTTTGTAACGATGTTTTTGGACTTACATTACGAAATAATGTAATGCTGGTTTGCATCACCAGCTTGAAATAAAAGTCTTGATTATAGGGGATTCTTGACTGGTGGGTCAAAATAATCCAGTTATAGTGATCTCAACTAGGTCAGTGTTAAAAAGCTACAATCAGCTGCTTATTCACAAGGGGTCACCACAGTGGGTAGTGCCACTTTTACGCATATATTTACACCAAATTCCCTTCTCGATGCAACCCTGAAAGGATTTGTCTCCTTGTATGCTCATTTCTTAGACAATTGTGTAAACTACTACCATAATGAGCCACTAAACTGGATCAATGTAAGTAATGTAGGTAAAATTAGTAACTGACTTTGATAACAATAAAATGCGGTTCACTCCCCAGATAAACACCCTAAAGGAACCACTCTGTTTGCGTTGTAAGCTTTCCAATACACTTTAAACAGCTTGTAAAACACATGATGCATTGTTATTTGATAACCGCAATAAAGCAGTTAAAACTCTGCTGCTACACCATTAAAGTGCAACATTTGCATGATAATCCAATAACCTGATAAACAGCAACTCATTTGAAAGGTCTTAACGTGTAAGTTTAAGCAGTTAAGTGCCATTTTTAACACTTCTTCTTTCTCTGCTGGTCGAAGAAATTCATGATCATTTTCTTGAGATGTTCACATCATGATCCTTATCCCTATCACCATGACAATTAGATTTGCTATCAACATCATCTCCCAAAAGCGGAAGAAGCAGACTTACTAACATAAACCTTTATGTTTTTTTTGCACGCAGCTCTTATCAGCGGCAGTTTCATATGTATTTGTTCGGTTACTTTGTAGACATGTATATGTCTACACAGTAGATACATCTACACGCACCACCATGGGTGCTAAGGCTTTGACTGATGTGTAACAGCATCTCCATCAGCCTATCGAGCAACTTCACAGATAATGCCTCAAAGCACTTGAGACGTCACAGCTTTTAGTCACGCTGATCTCTCAAGCACTGCAGACAGAAACCCCTCCTCTGCTCTCACTGAGGTAATTTGTTGTACACAGTTATTTTTTCAAAGCGTTAGATATTGGCTGAAATCTGCGAGGTTGGTTTGTTTTATGGGTTGCCCTGTCCTGGGGTTGTCAAGAGGGATGTATAGGACAGCTTTTAATGGAGGTGGAAAGGCTGACATTAAATACAGGCCAGATGGACTTTCTCCTATCCTGCTCATAAAACTTCTTAGGACAGTTCACAAATCAAGGCCTCTCAGTATTATGTTAAGGGTTCGGATTGTTATTGTTATTGTACATTTGCAAATACTAATGTAATTTATGGCTTTTTGAGGATAATTCGTGACTCAACCCACCCAGACATTTAATACACGAGTGTTTAACAGTTAATATTAGCTTGATAAAGTGCCCAGAGCTTTTACTGCCTTCCATGGAAACTGACTATCATAACTCTGACAACTTCTCATCCAGAAAGAATTAAGAGTGAAGAAGAAGAAGAGTGCCATCTACTTCTCAACTGTCCCAAGCCAAGTTTAGGAGAAGAGATGCTGAATGAAGTTTAGGGGTAAATAAAAGGCAGCAGGTATACTGTATGGCCAGGCATGGCGGCGGGAAAGTGAAATTCAAGATGCTAAGCTAAAACGGAAAAACCCCAGGTCTCTCGGGGAGCAGCTCTTTCCGGAGGAGAGGAGAGAGGACTCCGTAGTTGAGAGAATTTTTGGTGGTCCAGGTTTTTTGGGTCACTCACTATGATGTGGCTGATTACATGACAAGAATGAGCGAAGAGCTTTGAGTTTCCTGACTGGATTAAAGGGTGGAGATTAATTTTTACATCACTACAAATCATTCTCCACTTAAACATTTTTTATATTAAAATCTACTTTAATTCTGTTTAGAAGATTTTAATATAAAAATGTTTAAGTGCACCTCTTTGTCCAGTTTGTGCCATCTTCAGCTACATTTATATCACAGTCTGCAAAATGTGATTTATCACACTTACAAATGATCACTTTATAATAAATAAGGACTATTGTTACAGATTATCATATAGTCTTTTACATCCATACATCCCCAGTAGGTCCCTAAGGTCATGTGATCATGAACTGATGGCTGTGCAGCATACAAGAACTGTGTAGTTTATGGTCTCTTTTATATGGCAGCTAAAAACTCATCTTTTCAAACTTTCTTTAAAAAAAATTAAAAAATCGTTCTCTTTTTAGCATTTTATTGTGAAGCCTTTTATTATATTTATCTTGAAAGGTGATACATAAATAGCTTTACTTTACTTAGTGAAAATATGTTCCAGCTAGCGTGACCAGCTTTATTATTGTTCTTGGACTGAATTTATTAAACCCGAGTGAAAGCTGCACCTGTTTAATTAAATATAGAATACCACAGGGGTTGCTATTAAATGTACTGGGGTTAAAAAAGAAGTACAATATTTGAAATATAGCAGGATTTTAAGTAAAAGGCACTTAGATCTTTGCATTGGGAATATATATATATATATATATATATATATATATATATGAAATAGTTTTTGTGAAATCCTGGATGCCCATCGCCTGGGAGAACTGTGGCGCTAACTCCAATAAATCCTCATACATCTTCCAGTGCTGGTGTTTAGGATACATTGTAAAACAGTACAACGCTTATTTATTAGCTTGTTTTCCCATAAAGTTCCTTCAGGCTTATTTTCCATCAACAGACCTTCTAGTAGCCGAGGCAGGTTGCTTCAGATTAATGCAAAAATTATCCTTGCTGTGCAAGGCGCACGACACTGGAGCTCTTAAATATATTTATACTCACATTAATAAACAACAGTGTGACTCAAACTGTCATCTTACACAATCATTACGCTGGCCTGCAGCTGGACTGGAAAACACTTACACAGGAGGAATTTTCTGGAGAAATCATCAATTGGGTTTTTTGTTTTTTTTTGTTGTTTTTTCGTTTTTCACCAGAATGCTCTACGTGACTCTGACAGTTATGATGACCACACAAAAATGAATATTGATCCTTGTTATGACACTTACTGCAGTTTTAAATACAATGTATGAGGAATGAAGAGTTTGAGGAGATGTCACTGGGTTTTAGTCAAGATTTACGAGCGCCTTATAAAACAGAATTACTCCTACAGACACAGATAGACATAATAGACATGTAAAAGTGGGGGAGTGTGTCATGACATCATGCTATTAAACATCCTTTATCTCACTTCATTGCCCTGCACATGCAGGTTTCTGTATATGGCTGCAATAACGCAGATTTTTTTTTTTTCTGTTGCCTTCGTGATTCGCTAACTGGGACACTACACTCAGTCACTAAAATATCATCTGATGCTGAATTATGAGCGGCATCGTTTATTTGTCGGATTTGGTGTGGAAACTGACTTCAGATGGGAGATTATGAATAGATGTTGATTGTATCTGTCTGGATGCATAAAATATACTAATCCAGGTCCTCGCTGCTATCTGGAGCCAGCAAATATATACAAACTGTAAATTACCCTCTGGGTGTCTCCCCCGTTTTCGGCACTGCCTGAATTAACAGCGCCCCGATGAGAGAAATGCTCTTCCACGGGGGTAAACATTTTTTTTTTTTACGGTAGATTTACGAATTGCTATGTTTTAAAACATGATAAGTTCGTTTGGTGTTTCAAAGTAATAATAAAAAAAAATTAGCTACATATTGATGTTAATTGTCTTTCATTTTCGCGAATTATTATTTTGAACAGCAGCTACTATTTACCTTAATTAAAATAAATGTTACCAAATTTACCTACACGAGCTTCTTATTTCTCTGAAATTTAATTGCTGCTTGTGTTAGTTGAATTTTCTAGTTGCACTGTTTAAAAGCAAACTGCAGCCAAGCATGCATCGCACAGAATATCCTCATTAATAGTGTGGCTATAATAATAATAATAATACGACTTTCAAGGTAAGAAAACATTTTATTTACAACATTTTCAGTGCAAATTATTAACAAAATAGCATATATATATATATATATATATATATATATATATTACATGAACACTGGCGTGATGTTCTGAGATCTCATTCATAACATGAAACGAGTGGTTCATAACCTAAAAATAAACTTCACAACCCCGTATTTCCTTCGCATGAGGAAAACATCATGCACACAGAAGCTCTTGAGAGAAAAACGACAGTAAGCAGACATTGGAGAAGGCCGGAAATCTGCCTTTTGTTTCTTTTTAAAAAAAGACTTTAGGTGCACTGTGGTTTTATTATAAGGCCAAAAAAAGACCAAAGATCAAATCTAGCAAAATTCAGATCATAATCTGCAGCATGCTGGGTGTATTTGGCTAAAATAATTCGCCGTAATTAACCAATAAAGTTGTCTATTTGCGTCACGTGTTTCCAGGAATTAAACCGACCTTTCAAGTTTAACTTCTCCACCACAGCAGCGGGAAGTGATACTGCCTCCTCGGCGTCTGAACATCACTGTCGTTCTTCTGTCAAAAAAATTAATAGAATCTCGTTCTTCTACTGATTGTTCGTGACCTAAATATGCTCGCAGTCCTCATATTAGCACCTGTGATGCCGCTGTGTCTGTGACTGTGGCCGCCGTCTCCGCGCTGCTCGCCGGCGCGCTCCCGCTCATGATCACGCTGGGCTTATTGTGCTCAGAAATGTCCAAGTGTCCATCAGCGCTTTCCTCCCCGGCCTCGTCGGATTCACACTCGCTCCTGCCTTCGCTCTCACAATCAGACTCCAGCGGCTCTTTGGGCTCCCTGCCGCCGGACTCAGACAGACTCTTCTCGCCCTTCTCGTCCTTCTCCTTGTCCTTCTGGGCCTGCGCCTCTTTGGAGTGTCTCCACTTCATGCGTCTGTTCTGAAACCAAACCTTCACCTGAAAGCAAACATTCAAGTCAAGCATTGTTAAACTCTCTTCCTCCCCTTCCCCTAAACATCCCTTAAACCTTCACACAAACTGGAGCAGCATTTCACGAGTTAAACAGTTTTTGTTAAAGGAAAAAAAATCCCAATATTTTCTTTCCTCTCTTGTTAAAGATGAAAAACATGGCGCAGTCGACACAATTCAAGGCAAACCACTGCCCAGGAACATTTCACTTTACCAGGTGAATCCCACTGGTACTGCTCTTACAAAGGAGCAGTCCAAAAGCAATAAACACCACAAATGCAAATGCAAAAACCTCAGCAGATGACAAGAAGTTGGAACCCTCATATACAATATATCCTCAAATGTGACATAATAAAAATATATGATTAATGAAATATGAGAATCTGATTCTATTTTAGTTCGTAGCATTAATGTTGCCTGGTGAGATTAAATGTCGCTGACTAAAGTGAAGAAGTGTAAACACAAAAGAAACTCGAAAGGTTGCCCAATATATGGTGAGACTGGCACATGGCAGAAGGCCTCTTAGCCAATCAGATTGCACCATACAGTCACAATGCTGCCTGAGGTGGAGGTCACAGCCTGTTAAGGTTTCAACTTTATTACTCATTTCCTATTCCTTTTTCTTTGTTCTGTATGTAAACGAGCCCAAAAAGAAAGAAAGAAAGAAAGAAAGAAAGAAAGAAAGAAAGAAGAAAAGAAAAGAAGAAAAAAGATTGAAAACAACCTTCTGGGAGAATTACAAATGTAAGGAGGCACAAAAATCATCTGACCTCCTCATTGGCTACAAGTGAGGACTTGTAACTGAGTTTGGCAACAGCTGGGTTGACTAGCCTACAGTGAAGTATGAGAAACAAGCACACTGTGGGTATTTTACAGTGTGTGCAATGATTTAGAGGGCAGAGAGGTCAGCTTTTAGAGCAGGGGAATTAGGGTAAACATAAACTGGGGGTTAGTTTGACAGGCAATTTTATGGGGGTAAATGGGTTCATAACTCAAGTGTATTTAAAATGCTTTATGTCTTGTTTTTTATGACTCATCTTGGATCAGAACAACTTGTTGCCTTGACTTCTCCTGGGTCTATTTTAAAAGATACCTTACGTTACATAGAATAAAAAATATATCACAGCAGGTTTACATGAGCTGTTGGTAAAATAAATTAATAATCTGCATATTTGTCTCCAAGAAAATAATAATAATAATTATTATTATGATAATCATAATAATAATAATGAGAAGAAGAAGAAGAAGAAGAAGAAGAAGCAGAAGAAGAAGAAATGGCTAAAACAGGCCAGTGCAGGCCCCATCCTCCTGAGTAAAAACTGCATCTCACCTGAGCGTCTGTCAGTCCCAGCATGGCAGCCAGCTGCTTTCTGTCTGGCTTGGTGACATACTTCTGTATTTCAAATCTTTTCTCCAATCCTTTCCTCTGCAGGTTTGAAAACACCGCTCTGGACCATGACCTTTTCCTCTTGTACGTCTGAGGCATCGTGTCTTTTGTGAGGACAGCGTATGGACCTAAAAGGAGAAAAAAAAGGAAAGGGGGAAAAAAAGAAAAGAAAACACGATGACGTTAAAAAAAAATAGACTCCAACAATCATAGTGGACATACTCAGCAGGTGTGTCACACATTAAAAAAGAGATATTAGATTTTTTTTTTTTTTTCCGTCTGCTACAGTCCTACAGTGTGATGTCTACCTGGGAAGGTGTCCTGAAACTGATGCTGGCCTGATTGTCTGCTGCTGCTGCTGCCTAGTGAACTCATCATGGAGGACGCGTCGCTCATCCCGGGGTCTATGGAGGAGAAGAACTGGCTGGCTGAAGGCTGAACGGGGACGTGGATGCCTGACTGACGGTTCGAGCTAACGATGGATGCGAGATCTGTTATAGAGAGCGAGAGATGAGGGGCTTCAGTCAGCACACAGTTATCGCAGAGACACACACTTACACCTCCGCTCTTTTCTGGTGGGGGCAAACATGGTCAAGTTTAAAATAAAGTTTGGGGGGTGGTGCGGGGGACTTTTCTGACTTCATAAACCGGATTTGGTTTGGTTAAAGTACTGCGTAACAATCTTCCAGCTGCGTTGCTGCAGTTTGAAGCTGATCCTAACCTCTGACCTCTTGTTAGGGGGGCAAGAGAGGAGAAGATTTCCCCACAGGACTCGTTAATGCGAGACTATGTGCGCCCGGACTCTGTCACCAATCTGTCAGTGTTATAAAGTGGAGCAGGTTGCTTCTGGTTTCAGTTTCTAAGCTTTGGATGTGATTTTGTGTTGTCTTCTTGTACAGCTATATGGTATCATAGAAATATTTAAGGTAATAAACACACCCCTGTTTGTTGTTTAACCGCCTCTAAAATGTAACTTGAGTGGGATAAAAACCTCTCCGCTCACCTCTTAGTGACGACTTTTCTTTGCATTTTGGATCAAAGTCTGTAGACAGTATCCGATCAATTCCAAATTTGAGGTCTTTGCTTGAAGGCGGGGGGGCTTGTTGGGAGTTAAATGCCGTTCTGGGGACTGAGGTTAGTTGTAGTCCGTGTCTGTGGTAGGGAGACGCCGGATTCACCCTGGCACCGTACACTGACGGCTCCGGCGCTACGGGAGAAGGGCGCAGCGGAGAGTTGCCCGAGTGCCCCTGCTGCGCGCGGTGGTGGTGGTGTCCCATGTGCACCATGAGGGCCGACGATCCCGGGATGCTCTCCGCATCTCCAGCCTGCAAAATGTCTGCGATGCAAAACGAGGGTTTCTTCATGGTATCCACAGCGAAGCCCCCCGCGCAGTACGCGGACCAGAGGCTGAAGTTTGATGCATAAAACGGATTGAGCCCGGCCGTGTACATCCCGGAGCTTCTAATGAGTCGCGCTGTTGCTCAGAAGTGGGTATAAAAGGACAGGCATGTAAAAAAGCACGGGTAGCGTTTTAGGAGGACAGATGATCGTGCTCTTTGTGTAAGTGCCAAATCGCTCTCTCAACTCTGAAATCCTAACCCTGCAGTTCCACTCTGAAGTTCCTCAGCCGACACTGATTGGTCGCCGTCGGAGCCAATGGATGTTTTGCATTTGCTCACATCACGCCCTTGTAAATGAGGATGATGTGTAACATAGTCTCTCTCTCTCTTTCATACACAAACACACACACACACATGACCGGGCACTCTTTGGAGCAATTTTGATCCTGAGATGATGGATTGATCACTTAAAGAGAACCTCCTCCTTACTCATATCAGCACATACAAAAACAGTCATTACGCACAGGGACTGTCATGTTAATTTCGATTCTTCTTCGTGGAAATTGACGCGGACTTTAAATATAGGTCTTTTTTGTCTTTTTTTTTTTTAAAGTAAGTAACCGTGAAATGACATCGAAAGACAGGCAACACGCAGTGATGCAAAAATCACTATTTAATAATGAACTGTCAACTGTTAAAACCCCGGGCCCAGGAGAGTCTCTATTAGCTCCATCTCATCCTGTTTTTGATGGGCTGTGATTCGTGTTAAATGAGCGGATATGCCTGCTAGATTTGCCCCCAAAATAGAACATGTTTTAGTATTTTAGGATACAGCAGAAATCCTTATTTCTTCCGGAGCTGGGGGGGGGGGTACTTTATAATGACTGTTAGAACTTCCCTTTTTCAATATTTGTGCAACTTTATCTCGACCTGCAAGTTGCACGGTGACGCAAATCCGTCCCCATGCTCATAATAAACAGAGGAAATCTATTCCCCTCTAAAACGAAAACACAATTAACTTCAGAGGCGATACTTCATCCGCAAGGCCCCTCAAGATTCACACACGCTGGGCCCCGGCCAATAAGATTTTATAATCAGGGACCGTGCTTAGAATTTATCCTGCAGCCTGGCTTCTTCGACTCCCTCAAAAACAGATTTTAGCATCTCTGATAATACTGTTTTTGTAAGTGTGATTGTCTGCGCTGTCTGCACTTTAAGTTTAAATAAACTCCCCTTCACTTTCTTCTCCTCTGTTACTGTCCTGTCTTGATTCTGTTTTCGGGTCCCCCTCCTCCTTCCTCAAACACTCCGATCGCATGTTTCTCTTGCATGTGTTGAAACAATGGCTTCTGAAGCTCGCATTCATTTAGTCTTGATTCATGCGGGCGGAAGGGCCGATGACCCTGACTGCCCGCTATCATGATGTTTTCGAGTGACACTTTTCCGGGTTAAATTTAGAAATGACATTTAACGTTTGCCCTCCACCGTGCAGTCAAAACAATCCAGGGAAGAGGATGTAGCAGACGCAGCACGCCTCGAGTTATTTCAGGTGCAGCTGATGAGCTTTTTCGGTGGGAAGTTCATAAGAAAACAGGCCTCAGATTGGCCTTTATGCACAGCCTGCTGTCACTGCGTAAACTGTGAGTGGCTGGGAGAGGGTTGAAACTACTAAACCCATTTTAGCCTAATCAAATTTCATAGCTCGGGAGAGCATTGCTGCTTTGAAAATATAAGTTCTGGCGCACATTTATGAGCCAATCTGGAAAATATAAGAAACTGCAGAAAGTGAATGTGAAGGTAAGAAAGTAGTGCATACAACGCACGGAGAGAACAACGTTTATAAAGATTTTAAAGACATCAGGCCAGGGGCTTTTCGTGCCAAACAGCTTTTTATTTAAGCGATTTTTAAAGTTCTTAAAGAGACAGTACCAGTATTCACCTTTTGAGGGTTACCGCAGAAGAAAAAATCTTTGGAAGGAAAAAAATGACGATTTCACAGATTTTACAGATGATTGAATACTTGCAGTTCTAGAGCCCTGCTGGACGCTATCATTCACCTTTATCGCCCCTTTCCTCGGTGAGGCTGAATAAATGTTGGCAGGTGGAGTTGCTCCCAGTGCCAGCGACTGTGCCTGTCTCTGGTTAAGGGACTGTAAGTGCAAGAGACTTGAATGAGTATGACTGGGGTTTTCTGAAGTAGTCTGGACACAGAATATGTCATCCAAATATCGTGTGTGTCACCTTAGTCGAGTCCTTAGTGGGAGTAAAGACTGTGCTTATTCCACGATTAGTGCGCCTTCACAGTTACGCACTGTACTCCAGACCTTCTGTATGGGACAGAGATGCTTTTATTTTATTGTACAGTTAGAGTTAGGCCTTCTTTACAGCCTTAGAATTGATATGAAAAATGATAATCCTATAAATAAAATATTTAATGAGCCTTTCTGACACAAACATTGTAATAAAACAAACAAATACAAGGAAAAAAATCTCTCAAAACATTTACAGCGTCTGCGCATACATTAAACATGTACATTACATGCAAAAACAACTGTAATGTGACCGTGTTCGTGCAATTTTAGTGTCTCTTTTTTAAAAAAAAAATATTTGTAGTGCATTTGTGTTTTATTGGGCAGAAGAGAAGCAGACTGCTTCTTTTCTGCGTAGGGGGAGGTTGAGTGAAATCTTGGCAGGGGGAATCACGTTGGGTGTCACCCTTACTGTGTGGGTTTTAAGACTGACTTCTCTGTGTGCATGCACTGGGTTTGATGTGTTCTCATCCTTCTAAGGGTGGTGTGCGCATTTTCAGGCTGCAGAACTGGTGCGGAGGGATCCCCCGGGCGTCATAGCTTTGTCCCCCCTCACCCCAGCATCTACCCGGTGACCCCATTTTAAAATGCAGCAGTTGTGAAATACAGCCGGTCATCTTACCTGTACTTTCTGTGGCTGTCGTTTGATTTCAGGTCTCTGGGAGATAAGCAATTTTTACATAACACATTATGTAGTAGTTTAAGGGTTGCTTTTCTGCAGAACGTGTCCATAAAGTTTGAATCTTTTTTTTTTTTTTTTTTTTACTG
>VVHJ01033665.1:0-12444 GCA_015107715.1 Tylochromis polylepis
TGTGTGTCAACCATGTACATCACTACCAATCACTGACTCACCTGAGCAAGTGAAATCCACTATAGAGGAGGAGGATCCTGATATTACACACTCTCTCAGAGCAGCTCCAGACTGAACACAGTCAGAATTGACCATCCACACAGATCTGCCTGGAGACTCTTTTCTCTCTTCTACAGAAACAGCAGAGCCACAGTCCAGATGTTCACAGAAAACAGCTGATGTCTTTAATGTCCAGTCAGACATGTCCACAGGTCTCCACTCTCCCAGATGTTTTATCTCAAGTGTTCCTGCACAGCGACTGGCTCCTCTCACCAGTCTGGCAAACTCTGAATAGAAAGCAGAAAGTCATCAGTACAGACGTCAATTTAATTTTCAAAAGGATGAAGTCAAACCTTCCTGCTGATTTTCCTTCTGTGGCTGTTTACTTCTTCTTAGGATGGTTACCTGTTGAGTCATGATTTTCTTCAGCCTGGACACCTGAGGAGAAAGTTAGACAAGAATTATCAGTAACACACAGCTGTATACAGTGCGAGCAGGAAGCCGCTTCCCTTTCCTGAACCTGTCCACCAGCCTCTGGCCACTGCTTGATGAGGCTGACTGCTTAGCATGAGACAGCAGTGTGTGCTAGATTTTTGTGAACAACAGTCTCCAGTAAGCTGGAATGATAACATTACTTTCATAGAAATTAATTTCTCATTTGTGGCATTGATAAACACACTTCATCTGACATTGTTACTGAACATGAATCCATGTGATGCTGCTGAATAAGGGGCTCTGAAGTGAATACAAATTCCTTTGATATGAAGTGTGTATGTTTGTTTGGGTGTGTGTGTTTGGGTGATGTAGATGTGTAGGCCAGTCCTACCTGAGCTCCACAGCAGCACCAGCAGCAGCAGCTGATCCATGTCCAGGCAGATGTCTCTCTGATGATCCTCAGTGTTTATCCACCAACAGGAAGAGGCAGAGCTTCACTCCACGATGTCTGATTTTTTAAAAATTGGTTTAGTGTCAGTTTTTCCTGTGTGTGAGGACTGAATGAAAGTTCACCTCACGAAAAGTTCATGAGGTGAACTGCTGGCTGCTGTTCACCTTTCCACACTAGGCATACCACTAATAAATACAGATACTTAAAAATAAATGGTTGATATAAAGCTAATAACACATAATGCTGATAACTGTTAACTGTTCTTTTTGCATCCTTTGACAGAGTTACAGTTACAGACTCTCTCTCTGCCTGCATTTATCTTTTGATTATAAATGATTTACCAAAAAAGTGACAAAAACAGACTCAAAGTTAATTCATTTTACTGATATATGGCCTCAGATATTGAAGAAATATCACTGAAGTGAATTTGTGTCCACAGCAGCTGTAGTAAATTCTGATATCATGACATCTCTGAACTACACAAAGTAGAAAAAATGAGCAGCCTGATGGTTTATGAGAATGAAGTTTAATTCTTGGCCTGAATTATTGATCATTGTGTTCTTGATCTCAGTGTTCACTGTTAAGTGGAGTCAGCTGTGTCACTCCATCAGGAAGCAAAAGGGTGGAACAGGACCAGAGTACCAGCGCACACACCTGGCACTGCTTCACTACTGCATCAGCAGATGAAACATCAGCTCACATTTCACAGACTTTCTGCCTAAAGCGAAGAGTCGCAGCAGGTCAGTGCAAAGTAGTCCTGAGTGAGAGGGAGCTCTTCTTCCACAGGTCAGCTGACTCACTGAACAGTTTGATGAGGGTGACAGGTGACATGTTGTTGCCTTCACATTCAGCAGATCTCACCTGTGGGCCACGCTGGAGCATGGTGGACCCCACTGCTGGTTTTGATACTAGTCTGCATATTAGATATTAGGCTGCTGGATTTTAACTGTGTCATATTAGTGTGCACACTTTGGATCAGTAACATTAAATATAACATATGAAAAAAAATATTTTAACTGCAGGACTTTTGTGAGTATTAATGATAAAATTATAGCTAATTTTGTTTACTAAGTGTTTATTAAATGTTTATAGGTCCAATTTGCACAAAATCCAGTGAGGAAACCAAACATTGGACATGTAGATGAAACACACCATGCCATATTATTTATGATGTATATACAACGAAAATGTAAACATTCATAACTTTTTTAAAATTATACCAGCCTGTGCCATGAATAAACATACTTTAGAACATTACTAATGATTTGTAAACACGATCATTTCATTGTTAACAGTAAAACAAAAAGTACTATAATTCCAAAAGATCACATAAGTATTGATGAGTTCTCTGACTGGTACAATTTAAACCAGCATTGTTTCACTAACCGTAACTTGTTACTTCATGCCCAAGGAGTTACGAGCTGAAGTAACAGTGTCTGAGGCTACAGGACAACCAAAAAACAGACAAAGCCAAACTCTTTAACTACTCACCTGTGGAAGCAGAGATTCAAGGAAAAGAGATCAGGAAACATCAGAGTCAGACATTCAGAGCACTTCAGAGGTTTACAGAGGACACATGAGTCTTTGTCCTGGGTTTTTATTTTGTCTGTTCTCTCTCTGTCTGTCTCTGTGCTGGATCTGTGGACCTTTCTGATCATGCAACAACAGAAGAATACCAAAGCACCACCCACTGAAACTTGAGCGACACCTAATGTGCCATTTGAGCCTCATCTGAATTTTAGAGTGGAGGGCTGTGCATTTTCTCCCCTTTCTGTTGTAGTGTTGAGGTTCTCTGGAGGAAAAGCTTCACAATTTTATGTTCCTGCAGAAGGTGCAGGATGTCAAACAGCTACTGATGGTGCTGGTTGGAGCTCTGAGAGGAAACAAGGTTTCATCTTTAGGACTGAAACAGAGCAGAAACTGTTCAGACTCAGCCAGCAGCAGCTTTCTCTTATTTCAGGCTCTCAGCGTCAGTGACGGCTCTGCACATGTGCAGGTCTCATTTTTCATGCCAAATTTCTGTGAGATAAAATAATTTTATTTATTAGCACTGATGTTGATTTATCTGGGTGTCACGGGGCGAGAGGCAGAGCAGTTAGCTGCAATTCAGCTGAGCTGTGTGACAACTTTATGTCATTTGTGAAAAAGTGCTGAATTTAAAGTGTCTTCAAAACAAAAGCAGATACGCCTAAAAATGTGTTCCTGTCATTTCAAAATGATAGTCTGGGTCTTGACATAAGCAGCCATGATGTATTATGACTTTTGTCCAAGTATAAAATTCACAATGAAAAAAATAATATAACATCCGTAACTGCACCAAAGAGTGAATGACTTATCACATTAAGTCTCTCTGTTCTATGTCCCTGTTAGTAAACGTATTATTATTGGTTGGCATGTATTATTGTAGGGTCTACCTTACAATATAAAGCGCCTTGAGGTGACTATTGTTGTGATTTGGCGCTATATAAATAAAATTTGAATTGAACTGAAAAACGAATTAATAACTGATGAACATCAGTTATTAATACCCTTACCCTTACCTTTGCCATCTCTCTACTGGCCCTGCCTCGTCTCCACCCGAAGCTCCACCATTCGCGGCTCCCTCGCCACTGTCCAGTCTTGTGCCGTCACGTCCTGCTCGGCCAGGTCCACGTCCAGCACCACACCAACACCGGCCACCTTCCAGGCCATCTGCTGGGGAGCTTCGCCACCGCCGTTTTCTATGCAGTCAGCCTCCTGGACTGTTTCCACATCACCGCCGCTTTCCGCACGGTCGTCATCTGGACTTGCTTTGCCTGGGCCACCGCTGCTTTCCTCCCAGCAAGCCCCTTGAACTGTTACGTATCTGTCGCCGGCCTCTGGGTTGGCCACCTGAACCGTGTGGACTTCTTTGCTGTTGACCCCCGGGTCGGCCTCCTGAACTGTCTCTGTGGACTCTGTTTTGTTTCCGTCTAACAGTCCTGCATTTGGGTCCTTCTTCCTGCCTGCTGCACAGCACAACTTGACAGAATCATAGAGTCTAGTTAATAATGGTGGGGAAACACAGACTATGCCGAAGATCAAAACCCTGTTTTGTTTGTTTGCTTGTTTGTTTGTTTTTTATATCAGGCATTAAACATGATATTAAACTTGTAGCGTTGCAAATTTTAACATGGGAGTCTGTGGGACTGCACCTTCTAACACTGTCAGCTAGGATGTTCTCCTACCCAGGGGATCATCCCACCTCTTGTGAACACATCCTGCTTACCATGAAAGATGATCCTCTCCTTCTGAGAGTTTGAAAAAAAAGTCTGCTGGCTGAGAGTGAACAGTTTTGTTTCTCTTGGGTGGATGTGTCACAGATGAAACCTTTAGCCTCTGATTCCTCTCAGAGCTCCGACCGGGATCATCGGTAGCTGTTTAACATCCTGCGGTTTCTCGAGTATCTCAAAGATAAAATGAAGCCCTGAATCTTTTCCTTCACGTTGTAGCAAAAGGCGGACACAATGCACAGCTGTGCCTTCAGCAGGAATCCACTCCAAAGCTTAGTTGAGGCTCATATGAAATTTCTGTGGTCACACATAAGTGAGTGGTGGTTTTTTCATTTTTCTGTTGCAGTGTGGGTGGAAAGCTCCACATAAAGTGCAGAAGCCTGAAGACGAGGCTGGAGGCAGAGACCAAAAATGTATGGACAAAATGTAAAATCAGGACCAGAATTCTCTCTGAAGGATTTTCTCTTTAACCTGAAAAAGTGTCTGCTCCATTGAGCTCAGTCTGTCTGATTTTGATGTTTTGCTGATAACTTTCTTATTCTTGGGTAAGTAATGGTTCTGTTTTGTCAGCCTTCAATGTGTTTTTTGTTCCTGTGGTTTGTGCAGAATGCTCAAACAGTTAATACAGGCTATTACAGGCCAGGGTCTGAAGAGCATTGCAGTAAGTTAGACAAATAACACTGAACTTGAAAAAAAGATCTCTAACTAGTAAAGTCAGGTTCTTCTTATTAACAGCAGCTTTATAGCAGCATTGTCAAACCTCGTACAACGTGTGTCAGCTTGTTCAAGTTCATGAACTGCAGCCTCTGAAGTTTAATGTATCTGCAGCAACAGCTTCACTACAGCTTCACTGAAGTTGTTCATAAAGTTCTGGAAACAGATCCTTAATATTTTATGTACCTTTAAATCTGCAGGTCCTGCTAACATTACCCTCTTATTTTGAGTTCCTTAAACTTAAACTGCATAAATAACAGAGACAACAGCATCAGGCTCTCCCACGCTGCCTTTATTTCATCTCAGAGCTGACAGATGAAGGCAGAGAACATATTGCAGTTATTACCAAAGCTATTTCTCGGCCTTATTATTACTCCAACAATATTTGTTTGTTTTATTGTTTTTCCAGATTTTTTATGGGGTGGCACATGGGGACCATGAACTTCCCTGTGACAGAGGTGGCAACTTATAGTAAGAAATTTTTATTTCAAAAGCATCTTTCAAAGCTAAAGTTAAAATTTTTGAAAGATGCTTCCAAGAAAAAACTGCATTAAGAATTTCTAAAATACATAAAAATCAATGAGAAAGGGGTAAAATCAAGCAAAGACAAACAAGTAAGCGTAAAAATGTAATAAGGCATTATAAAATGTCAAACAAAAAGCCAGTGTGTAGAGGTGGGTTTTTCAAAGAGTTTTGAAATGGGGAAATGATTGTGATCATCTAACTGTGAAAGGAAGTTTATTCTACAGTAAACATGCCCATGCAGGCCCACAGTGGGTAGCAGTGGGTGAACTGTGAACAGCTGTCTTGCCCACAGAAAATGCATGTAGGAGTCTATAATCCCCACATGGGTTTAGATGGGTTTACCCTGCCCAAACAGCACTTTTTTTGTATACCTGTTGTGTAGCGGTTCAATCGTTTGTCTAACAAGTGAAAACTCCCTGGTTTGGAATCCCTCAGGGTTTGCATCAGAGAGGGCATGTGGTGTAAAAATCTACCAAACTGACTATGTGGGCTGTTTGCTGAGGGGAATAAGGGACTAGCTAAATACAGCCTGTTTTTAAGTGAGGTTCTGCACAGATATAGGTGCTTTTCACAAAAAGGAGCAATGTATTGAACTTGAAAAATTAACTAAAGCATTGATCCTGTACTGCTAGTATTAGCCTGGTACCAGAGCTATTAATATTTAGATCGATACCCTCACTCCTACTGGGGAACACCACTTACAGTGGTGGGCAGCTCACCGTGGGCCCTGGTATCGCCATGAAGTAAGTGGCATATCTGGAATGGTGGGGCCAGTGTTGAAATACACATTGATCATGCCACATTGGATTAGGCAGGACTCAACTGCAGGACTCAGAGCTGTGCAGTCGAAGGGGAATTTATTTACAACACCACGTGAGATATGTACATATATACAGTGATCAAGGGAAGAGAACTCCAGGGGTTCCAAAGGAAGGGCCCAGGGCAGTGGTTAACACGCTGACACTTCTATTCGTATAGTCCATGACACAAACACACTCAATCCGATCCCACGCAGTGACTCACTCTCACTCACGCTCACTCACGCTCACTCACGCTCATCCAGGTCAGGTCCAAGGGAAACAGGCAAGGTCCAGAGAGATCTGTACAGGCAGACGGAGATAGCCGTTAGGAGAGAACCAGGAAACACAAGGAAATTCGCTAGAGAGAGCCGGGGCTACACTAACAGAGGTAAGTACAACGATGCAGCGAGGAACAGTACTCCACCAAGGCCTGGCTGGGACAATCAGAGGTGATGAACAGCAGGTGACTAATGTGTGGGTGTGGAGATCAGATGGAGACCGGAAAACAGAAGCCGCCCTGGCGGGGGGAGTGAAGACAGCACACCAGAGCAAAAAATGGAGGACCATGACAGCTCATCGCTTTTCTTAAAAATAATGCAGTATATTACTTAATTACTCACTGGAGAAAGTAATTTGTTACTCCAGAAAATGACCTGAACACAAAGCCAACAACACAAAGATAAAAACCAGCACAAAGAGACTGTAAAGTGGTCGCCATGGTGATTCTACTGTAGAAATATGAACAGGTAGAAACCCTGGCTTCAGCCTGACTGCTCACGAGTTTGTTACCTATTGAAGTTCAGGCACTGGCTGCAGGGCTGGGGTCTGCATACACTCATCTTTAACAACACCCTGGGTTCTTGGTTAGCTTAGCATTAGCATGGTGTCTGTGCAGATGGCTGCAAAGAGCCGAAGTTATGTTAGCAGTACAATTGTTTCTGTCCTGGATGAGATTTGCACCTTACCATCGTGCTCTCATCCTTTGGTGCAATAAAAATAAAAGTAATGACCATATCGCCACTCCCCATAAGTTGCAGAGTGCTCTGCTATAGCTTTTCCCTTACGTGAGCTCAGATCAGCTGATTGTAGCACAAATATACAGGAAGAAAAAAGCATGTTTGTTTGATGTTTTGTGTTTCTATACACCCTGTGTGCCGATAACTGACGAATCTTTATAACAGCATAATTATAACTGTAATATGATTGCTGAACAGAGTTTATACATTAACACATTACCACGTTACTGAGAAATGTAATGTGATTACAGTAATGTTTTACTTGATTGCTGGCGCTTTCTTCTTATCACGTACGGTTTTTATCTTACTGTATAAAATGGCTTAAAATGAGAGTCCTGTATAAATAAAACTGAACTGAATAATGGTCATCATTACTGCAGACATGTCTGACTCTTACAGTTACACAAACTCCATGGCATTACAGCATAACCCTGTAACCCTGGAGAGTATCTTTTCAAACAGCTCCAAGAATACTTTAGCCTTAAATAATTACCCTCTGTCTCTGTTGCTCTCAGTGTTTCTTTCACCACCATTCTCAAAAGGTTCAGACATGCATATTTCAGTGCATCACTATCAAACACTGGATTTCTGTTCTGTTGGTAAAGAAGCATTGTTGGTATTGTATTGGAAGTGGCATTATCTTACTGTGTTTTTCATATTGGCTAATATTTAGTTTTGGTCTTCATTTTCTGGCATGACATCTGCATTCAGGACATCTCCATGCTGAATTTTTGTGCTCTCCTGAGACATTTGGAAACAGGCTCAGATTGCATGGACTCTTGTGGCTTTCTTCCTGGAAACGTGATTTCAGTTCTGGCTTTTTTACCAACATGTGGGATGAATTATTGGACACCAGGATTCAGAGTGTGCCTCATTCTATCTGAATGTGTTGTCTTGTGTTGTTTTCCTCTTGCCATGTTTTAGATTAGCCATGTTGGCTGGTACTTTTTGATCCAGCTGAGGCTCTTGGTCCTTGATTTTGGCAACTCATCTTATTTCAGCTCAGGTTTTTTTTTTCTTTTAACATTTTTTGTCCTTTTCTGTTTGCTGCCTAATCATTCTCTGCTTTAAGATGTGCATAAACACAGACACAGAAGACTTTCTTCCAGAAGTGGACTTTTGAGACGTCCTCATCTTTGTCATGAGAGAAATTTTCTCGAGTTTTCATTTATCTCATGTATGATTCTCAGTCTGATGTTTCTTTTATTGACTGTTTTTTGCAAAACCAAGTTACCCTTTATTAACTGTCAGTAGAGAAGTCTAAGGAGCTTGGAAAGAAAAGCGTCTGGACTTCTCTAAGTTTCTTGAAAACGTTTCACCTCTCATCCGAGAAGCTTCTTCAGTTCTAAGAGCAAATGGTGGAGAGTCCCAGAATTTAAAGCCTTGTGGGAGTGTCTCCCAGGAGGGTCATGGTCAGTAGAGAATTTCACCAGTGTAGTCTTCCTCCTGTTTAAACATTTTCAACTGGACTGGGGGTTATAAGTAAATGCAGACCTTTTACGGGGTGGGTGGAGTTTATTCAGCACCTCACAAATCACCATTTTTACAAGAATATGGCTGCTGCTTTGAAAGAATTCAGTGTTGTTTCCTCTGTCTACATTTTTCCATCACTAATCATATGTGGCTCTATTGGTTGCACAGGAGTCCAGTCTGCTCATACTTGAGCAGTCCAAGTGACTTTTACTACAAGTCTCCTTTACTCAATCACACACACACATGTTCATAGAGCATTTATTCTGTGTCTGGATTCTTTGATTTTTTTTTTTCTTTGTGTCATTTAGATCAGATTTCACTTTGTGATTTTTAAATGTGCAACCATAATAATTTCAGCATTAGTAATAACTGAGTTTAGGTTGTTACTCTTGTGACAGACTCATACGGAGCAGAGAAAAGTAAACACACATCTGTGTGTTTTAGGCTGAAGTCAGCAGCCCAACTATAAACTACAATGGGAATTCTGATCATGTGATGAGTAAGATGAGAATCTTTTGGCAGATACACACTGAGGACAGCATATGATGATCACAGCAGAGTGCAGACAGAGACACGTTTATCTGGACATGGATCAGCTGTTTGTGCTGCTGCTGCTGTGGAGCTCAGGTAGGACTGCTTTGATTTGTTTTTACTGTACAATTGAAAACAAGTTTGAAAGTGAATATTTGGTGTGAGCAGCTTCATCCTTCAGCTCAGTCTGAGCTCTCTGAGCAGCTCTCTGTCATCTCTGTGAGGATCTTCAGGAATAGTTCTCCAGGCTTCTTGAAGGACATTCAAAGCTCTTCTTTGGGTGTTTCTGCCTTTTGTTCTGCTCTCTGTAAGGACGATCCCACACTGCTTCAGTAATGTTGGGGTCCGGGCTCTGGGGAGTCTGATCCATGACTGATAGTGTTCCACTGTGTGTTTGTTTGTCTAGGTATGCTTTTACTTCACTGGGAGAGTGTTTGGGATCATTGTCATGCTGAAAAAATATGCTTTTGTCAATCAGATGCTTTCCAGATGGTATTACATGATAGATCAAATTTTGACATTACTTTTTTGCATTTATAATTCTGTTAATTTTGACTTCATCTCCAACAAGGTGTTGCTCTTGTTTGAATCATAACTATCTATGCTCCATTTTTTAAATGTAAATGGGGAGTCTTCTTCACACACTATGTTTAATAATTCAGTTCAATTTAATTCAATTTTATTTGTATAGCACCAAGCTACAACTAATAATAACCAGTAGTAAAGAATAATGGTGTCATTTCCAGTTGGAAACTGCTATTCAGTGATTTGATTCAACATCAAAGTGTGTTTAAAAAAAGTTTACAAGACTGCATCTGTGAAAAACGGAAACCATTTATTGAGATTTAGTTATTGGTGCTATATAAATAAAACTGAATTGAGCTAAATCTTATTTGATCATGTGGTTCATGCTTGTAAGGCAGTCTCTGACTTCTGTACTCTGTACTCTGGTTATTTACATATTACATAAGATACTGACAGAAGATCAGACAAAACCTGAGAGTTAGGTTTGTCCACAGCTGAGCTCCACGAAATATCCTGCTTTATGCTGATGGTTCTCTGATTTTCTCCTCAGGAGTCCAGGCTGAAGGAAAACTAGATTCAACAGGTACACAGAAAAATAAAAGTGAAAAATCAGGACTCGCGTTTGTCTCTCATCTTTTCAGAAGTAAAATTATTTCTTTTACTGATGACTCTTTGCTTTCTGTTCAGAGCCTGATGATGTCAGGTTGGTGGAAGGAGCCAATCGCTGCAGAGGTACACTGCAAGTGAAAGGTCTGGAAGAGTGGAAACCAGTGCAATTCATTGATTGTACCCTGAAGGAAGCAGCTGTAGTCTGTAAACATCTGGACTGTGGCGCCGCTGTTTCTGTAGAACAGTCCTCACAAAGCTCAGTGTGGGGGGTCAGTTCTACCTGTGTTCAGTCAGGATCTGCTCTGAGGAACTGTGTAACATCAGAATACTCCTCCTCTGCCGTGGAGCTCACCTGCTCAGGTCAGCCCATCAGTGACACTAATGTACCAGACACATAGACCAGGTAGAATAGTAGCAGATCATCTGCAGCAGAAAAGCCTGAAAAGACTTCTTCTATCAGTCCATCCGGAGTTCATCAGTATTGCGACACCCACACAGCCATCTGTAGTTAAAGCACCTTCATAAAGTAACCCTTTTAAATCTTTAGAGCATTCTCTAAAGTAGTAAAATGTTATTTCTCAGAAAAAGTAGCAAATTTAGCAAATATTTGCTGATACAGACAGCTAAAACATGTGTCTGCTGTCTCTGATCTCTGTTTGATCTTCTCTGATCTCTCCAGACTCTGTCAGGCTGCTGAATGGTTCCAGTCTGTGTTCAGGCAGACTGGAGGTGAAGTCTAACCAGAGCTGGTCCTCAGTGTGTGAAGCTGATTTTGACCAGCAGGATGCAGAGGTGGTCTGCAGGGAGCTCGGCTGTGGGCCTCCTTCAGTCTTCCAGGGGGCGCTCTATGGAGAAGTGGAGGCTCCAGTGTGGAGCAAAGAGTTCCAGTGTGGAGGCCATGAGTCTGCTCTCCTGGACTGTAGAAGCTCAGGCTCAGCGAGAAACAGCTGCTCACCTGGCAAAGCTGTTGGACTCACCTGCTCAGGTAGAAGAGGAGCTGCAGCTTTGATCTGGTTCAAACTTTATTCTTTACTGATGACTCTTTGCACACATCCAACACATTTTATATATACGATGGGAGTATGGCTGTGCTGTGAGGTCCCTGCATCCACATGGTCATGTAATAAACCAGTGGATAGGTACGTTTATATATAATATTATAATTTATATGTATATTATATTTCTATACATTATACACAGAAATGATCCCACCAATTATTTAATTCTTTGTAATCCACTGGATTAGGTACCATAAAAGTGACGAACTAATCTTTGGACATCGTTGATCACATGACTCTGGCCAGATGAATGAAGCCTCGACAGTGTGCTTCTGAAGCACTGTGTAGTTGTTTTTTGGCACATATGCCAGAGCTTCAGCACTAATTACTTTAAACCTGTTTGAATTGAAGAACTCTGTCTAACTCACTTGAGCTCTCAAGCTGGCTGCCTCATCTGTCACTCACCTGCCTGCCAGAGACAGAGACAGAAAGACTGAGACAGACATGCCTGTTGACAGATGCAGTCAGACAGTTTCTTGGACCTGCACCAATTAAAGCCCCGTTTATACAGGCTTAAAATGTCCAGTGGAGACTAAGAGTTAGTGTCTAAATAAACGGTTCCCAGTTTAACTTAATTGTTGCAGACTGGAGGAGGAGAAGGAGGAGAAAAGTGAAAGACATTGAGGAGAATGCAGAGAAGGGAGAAGAATGGGGGCTAGGAAGAACCTCCTCCTCACACAAGAGGTGGATGAAAGGAGACTCAGAGAGCAGGCTGACTGCTCTTTGCTCTCTCAGAGTGTTAAACAAGTAAACATCAAAGAGGTCAAATACAGTTTTACTTTGGTCCTTTTCTTTAGATTTCCAGGTTGTGCTTCAGTGTTTCATCAATAAGGTTTAAACAGTTTTGTGTGGGGCAGTCTTCCTGGATGTTAGGGAAGAATTTAACAACATTTATCTCAAACTTACCCAGAACAGATTCTTGGGGAAAATAACTCAGCACTGTTAAAATAACAACTTATGAAACAACTCTGCTTTCTCATCAGAGCCTGTCAGGTTGGCGAGCCAAGACAGATTCTT
>VVHJ01033666.1:0-10524 GCA_015107715.1 Tylochromis polylepis
CATGATAACAGAGTTCTGGCTGATCGGAGCTGGCTCAGACCTGGCTTGTCGAAGAACAAAGAAAGCAGTTACAGCTGTTCAAAAACCCCACGAGGCTGGCCGACATGATTGATGATGGGCAAGCCGTGAGTACTCAGACTGTGTTTATTGAACACAATATGGATAAGATCTTGGAGGAGCTCACGGCTCTGCAACGGGTAATTGATAGACCTGGTGACCAGTGATGGACATTAGACCAACTGTAAAATTGGATGCAGTTGTTCGACCTAACCCAAACAACCATCTCCTTACTCATGTGGCTAACAGAACAACAAATTCTCCCATGGTAACAGGACTGTTTTGACTCCCTGGTCCTATCCCTCAAGGACACCTGCGTCGGCTGGAGGATTGTTGATGTTCAAAACCGGGTGAAGGGACACTCTTCTCAAGTTGATCACAGGACACACACACACACACGCACATGCACGTACACTGACGACAGACACACACACTCACTCCCCTCCCAATGCCTCCGGACGCTCACTCCCACCCAAAGTAGGCAACGGATCTGTGTTCAGCACCGGAAGGACTGGCAGCAGGACCGGGCTGTTGTCTCCAATGGGATAACTCTCGACCCCCCCCTTGCAAGTCTTGTGCTTTTACGTTGTAAGATATGATGATTTTTGTGCTTTTGTGTGCTGGGGTTTTTTTCTGCTCTCAGACGGCTCACCCCCCTAGGAGATCTGTCTGGGTGGAGTCTTTTTTTCTCCTCCTCTCCGCCTGTCCTCCCCCTCCTTTGGACACGTCAATTTTCACTGCATGCTGTACTTGTGTGACTATGTATGTGACAAATAATAAACCTTTTCATCCTTTAATCCTTTTTTAATCCTTCATGGTGTCTAGTAACGTCCTTTGACTATCTGTAGGCTTTAATTTTGAAACTCAGACACATCATGAGCCTGTAGCATATGCTACATACCATTTGGGAAATCCTTAAAACTGCAATTACAATTTGTCATACACCTCAAATAAGCTCATTTTGTCATGCAGATGCTTTTATTTTTGAAAAAAAAAGCTTCAATAGTCAACTTTTACTTGTCATGTGGGTTTTATTTTGAAAAGCCGAATTTGACAAACTGAAAAGCATCCTGTCAACTTGCTGTAACTAACTTGGAGCTTATATTTCGAATTTGTGAGACACTCCAAGCATCCTGTGACTCCCTGGAACTAACAGGCAGCTTCCAGAATTCACTCAAATTAAAAAAATATCATACGATAACTAAAACAAGTCAACGATTAGTCAGACTAACGCAGACTGATTAGCGTGTCAGCTAGCTCTGCTCTGTTACCTGTCAGAGTGCTGCAGCAGAGCTCCATCTTTGCTCCAGCTGATTTTGGGAGGTGGGAATCCCTCCGCAGGGCACCGGATGGTCAGCGACCGTGTGGCGTTGGTGAGGAGGGCGCTGTGTCCGATACTGACGTTGATGTTCTTCTGAAAGGTCAGTGGGACGCTCTGCTGCTGTCTGATGATCGCTGGTCTCTTTGCTGCCGTCTCCAGTGGAGAGTGCTCAGACCAGTTGGGCAGTCTGTCTGTGGACGAATCAGGGACCCAAAAAAAAAAAGAAAAAGAAGGTTATCCCGAGAAATGAGACTGAGGAAGGTCAGCCAATAACATGGAGAGACACCTTTTTCTATTTACTCTTCGTCTGGTTTGATGGGAACAAACAGTGAGCATTTTATTAGGAACACCTGTATACCTGATCGTCAGCCAAACACGCAGCAGCAGTGCAGTTCAATCAGTCGTAGATAAACATCAGGAAGTTCACATCAAGCCTCGGAATCGGTGGAAACGTGATTTCTGGCAGGATGAGTGCTGGTGCCAGACGAGCTGAGCGCAGTCTGATACTGCTGATCTCGCCACACCAATCTTCAACCAACTGACTGACTGAACCACCGACACACCGACCGACCACTGACCAACTAACTTCTTTCCTTCTCACCTTCCTTTAGTCCCTTTTTCCTGCAACTGTCTTTCCTGCTCCCTTGTTCTTCATTTTTCCCTTTCTGTCCTCTTCCTCGACAAACTTTCATCACATTGCTCTTTAATGAAATACATGAAAAGGTGTTGGAAGAAAGAACAGAGGATTTTAAGGTATTTTGGAACCCTTCATGCACAGTGTGGTCAGCTGGGTCTCTGATTACCTTTGGCTTGTCCTCCTCTCCTTGTGGTTCTGGTCCAGAGCTGTGCAGGAGACATGTGGGTCAGCAGTGAGGAGATGAGCTCTGAGGCCTGCTCCTGCTGGATCTCTCCTCTATCAGCCTGCAGCGTGACATTGATCAGTCTCTCCTCCACCCGTGGCTGCAGGGAGGCCTCCTGTCCACCGGCGGGCACCAGAGAAACCCGGGCCCCAGGTCGTGTGGTCTTCAGGACTGAGTCGTGGCTGTAGCAGCTGGGCAGCATCTCCTCCCAGCTGGAACCGGGACCGGCAGCAGACGGTCTACCTGCCGACCTGCCGTCACTGCCTATCAGCTGGAGAGTGAAAATGTCTGAGGCGGGTCCCGCCACACATTTGTACACCCCGACATCCTCTGGCTCCAGAAACTGGATCTTCAGAGAGCCGGATTTGGTGACGCCCAGGCGTTGGGAGCTGGGTAAGGCGCTGTCATCTTTGAGCCAGCGGATGTAGGCTTTGGGGAACCTTCTGACGGGGCATTTGATGACCACAGAGGTGTTGGGTAAAAGATAGGCGTGGCCACCAACGGTCAGGTGGAGACGCTTCTCTTTACGGGTCTGGATGTAGATGTTGTGCATGCTAATCAGAGCGGGACACTGTTTCATCCCCTCCTCGTAGCCTCTAGTCTTTTCAGGGTGTCTCACCGGCTGCTTGACCTGGTTCTTCACAGCAGCTTTTCGGGAGTCTTTGGGTCTCATCTGCTTCTTGTGCTCTGTTAAGAACCAAAGAGAGACGACATTTTTTTCTCAATATGGTGTCTTTTTATTGGAGAAGAAATTCTATGAAAGTACAAAAACATTTTTCAACATAATAAAAGTTTAAAGTTTGAGAAACTCATGAGGAACAATTCATCTTCTTTAGAGGTCACCACAGCGGATCATCTGCCTCCGCCTCCTCCTATCCCAGCATCCTCCTCTATCACACCAACCCTCTCCATGTCCTCCTCCACTACATCCATGAACCTCCTGTGAGGTCCTCCTCTACTCCTCCACCCTGGCAGCTCCATCATCTTTTGTCCAACAAATCATGGGCAATATTTTCTCTCACACTAAAAGCTAAATGTCACTATTTAAGATGCTGTACCTGTTCTGGTTAATACAGAAATCCAACAAAGTTCATCTGACTTACTGATGTCTAAACTTCAGTCTGCGAAGGTTTTCAAGTCAATTTCCAAATAATTTAAAGTTCTTCATTCTGCAGAGAGAGAGCATTCACAGGTGGAAAACATTCAACAGTCGCTAATCTTCCCAGGAGTGGGCGTCCTACCAAATTCACCCCGAGGTCAGCACGTGCAATGCTCTGACTACAAAAAAACCAAAAACCCAAGAGCTCCAACTCTGACTTTCACATCCTAGCAGAGGTCTGCAGAGTCTAAGTTACAGAAGAACACCTCTTCTCTCTAAAACGAAGCTGCACCTGAACAAAGCGAAGACCCCTGGAACAGACGAGACCAAAGTGGAGATGTTTGTCCGTGAAGAACAGCAGCAGGTTTGGAGGAAACAAACGCCTCATACAGCTGTCGGCACGGTCGGGGAGGGATGATGATCCGAATGACCGCGAGCTCCTCTTAGACTCAGCGTGAGGCCGTCTGTCCCACAGCTGAAGCTTGGACCAAACCGGGTCATCACCAGGACAAAGATCCAAGCACAGCAGAAAAGAACGTAGCTGCTGCAGCGGTCCAAAGTGCAGACCTCAGCCTGACTGAGAGGCTGCGTGGGACCTTCACAGAGCTGTGCATGAACGAATGCTGCAAACCCGAATGAGCCGAAGCAACGCCGTGAAGAAGAGAGGACCAAAGTTCCTCCACAGAGATGAGACAGACTCACAGAGTCACACAGAAAATGATCACTTTAAGTTATTGCTGCTGAATCATTGCGTGGAGTAACTTCCACTCTGCTTCTGCATTTTGACTTTGAGTTTCTATTAAATAAATAATGACATAGTTTAATATGTCAGGCTAGATTTTTCTGACGTTAAGATCTGCTGAGGACTAGGTTTGAAGAAGGTCCAGTTGACAGCCACCTGCCCCTCTCCTTGGCTCCTCTGCACCCAACGAAGCGCCGGCTGTTTGCTCATAGCTTTGAGTGTTTAAGTGCGAAGCAGGAACATGGGTCCATAAGTGAATTTCGAGAGCCAAGATGTGCTCCTGATGTCTTTGTTGCTAGATGAGAGCATTTTGAAGATGTTTATTGGTTAGAGAATTGTTATTCATTGTGTTGTTTTGGTGTTTCTCGCCTCCGAAGCAAAGAAACTGCTGCTCGGCATCCTGAATCGTTCTGCGCTGCTTAACCTTTCGTGGGAGTGGGAGGAGTCAGGAGTCACACCTCAAGCTATGTCTAGGATACCCTTAGGCCAGGGGCGTGACAGGAAATCTCCAACATGAACATGATGTTGTTTTCAGCAAGACTTGAAACTAAAGACAGATGAAAGAAAGAAACGTAGGTGTTTGCTGAGAGTTTGTGAGCGCTGCTGTGTTTCTCTTATTCAATTCTTTCACAGTGACATCTTTCTGAAACCAGGAGTCACCCTGTGCTAGCCGCCGGACAGATTTAAGGCACGTCTGCATGTTTATCTGCACGTTGGCGAAGCCTCAGTAAATCGGACTTCCAGAGGGTTCGGTGTGACAGCCTGCCTCGGCTGGTTCATGGGTAGCTGGTAGAGATGCTATTGTTGTGAATCTGACATCAATGAGTCAGTCACTGAGTTTAAACTTGACCATTATCCTCTAATACTTTAACAGCTGAGTAACACTGCATTTTTTTTTTTTTTTTTTACAGTAACGCTGTAAGAAAAAAGAAAAGAAAAACTGAATTCTCTCAGAAGTCTTACTCAGAACCTCTGCGGTCATTTCAGCGACCCACAGTGATGAGGTATGTATTTAGGCTCAGAGGCCCCCTGTGTTTATTTTAATTCCCGACTGTACTTTACTTAACATCGAGCAGGACGGCTAAGTGGATTCCTCAGAGCTTGCGGGGGGACGCGGGTCGGGCCGCGTGACACCTCTACGTCAGCTAAAAGCAGAGTACGTCCTAACAAGTACGAGCAGTTTGGGTCTCTGTGAGTGATGATGATTATAAACCAAAGTGATCGATGGTCAAACTCGGGGCATGGGAAAATGCAAACAACACCTCCCTCTCTCTCTCTGCCGGGGCTAAAAGGGAGCTGGCTTTTTGTTTCACACCATTAACTCAAATAAAAACTGTGAGCTGAGGGGAAGTCGCTGCTTACAATAAGCACGATTAATAAAACGGAAGAGCGGTTTAAGGACATTCGGACTTTTATCGGACGGACAGATTGATGTCACGCTGAGCAGGGCAGGACTCAGAAACACTGGACCGAGCGGCCAAGCGGGGAGAGCGCGGCGATGCACAGATCTACGACTGAGCACTAAAACAGGATTCACCACATTCTGTCCGTTTTGGATTTGTGAGCTCAGGAAAGACTTTTTTTTCTTTGTAGTAAAAAAAAAACTTGGCTGCACTGAGTCCTCAGACTACAGCATGAGTTAGCGTTTAGCACTTCCTGTTCTCATGTCCTGAAGTTCTTGGTTGTTTTTAGATGACAGAAATAAGTTCTGTGATTAAAAGAAGATTTAGACATTTTCAGGTTTTTGTTCAGAAAAAGAAAAGTCCGTCAGTAAATGCCCCACTCATAAATACTGAAGGTTTTTTTATGTTCCAACAGGGGTGGGTCCAAAGGGGGGCAAGGGGTGACACCCTCCCCTGAAAATATGGGGCCCTGCACTAACACCTATGGACTAGAGTGCTGTTTATTCTGTATGTCCAACGCTGCTGGAGGAGAGCAGCAAGAGAGAAAGGGAAGGTTTACAAGATGGTAGTGAGACCTGCTGAGATGGATGGTTGGAGACGGTGTCGCTGAGGAAAAGACAGGAGGCCGAGCTGAAGATGCTCAGATGTTGACTGGGAGTGAGACGGGATCAGAAATGAGTCCATCAGAGGGACAGCTCAGAGTCAGAGAGGGTTTGAGCGTGTGCAGAGGAGGGAGGGTGGAGGATGAAGCTGGAGCTGCCGGGCAGGAGGAGAAGAGGAAGACCTCAGAGGAGGTTCGTGGATGTAGTGAAGGAGGACACGCAGAGGATTGTTGTGACAGAGGAGGATGCTGGGATAGGAGGAGGTGGAGGCAGATGATCCGCTGTGGAGAGGTCTGAAGGGAGCAGCTGAAAGGAAGAAGATGAGTCATTGTAAGTTTAGCTGATGAACAAAGAGTGGGCCTGAATGCGTCACCAATCTGGGTTAAAGAGTGACACATTACAAATATGCATTATAATTTATATCAATCTATAGTGTTTATGAGGAAAGCAGACTATGGAGAGTAGAAAACATGTAAAAATGCATTTTAAAGTTTGGGTAAAGCCAAAAGTGGAGCTCAGCGTTGGCAGATGCAGACCTGCCAGGACGCAGCGCTGTGCTGCAGCTCCGCTCAGTGGGACACTTTAAAAGGATTTGGGTTATTTGGCCTGTTTGCTGCAGGCTGACATTAATTTCTGAAAAAACAGAAGCAGGTCTCGTGGAGTCTCTTCATGCAGAAGATATTTCTTTAAGCTCAACACAGAGAAAATATTCAACCGATGAAAAAAAAAACCCAAACCTAACATGCAACCACATTTCAATCTACACGTGGTAACTAGGTTATAAAATATAAATGTCATACGAGCCGCGTAAAGTTCAGCCAGTCAGGAAAAGAAGCTCGTCAGCACTGAGAACTTTTAGCCGAGCACAATATTACAGATCCTCACGGAGGTCCAGCCAGCAGCCCGTTTCACAGCCTGAATCTTGGAGCTGCTCGCCGTGCGAATACATCCTGCTGCAACGAATCCTTCGTTTTGTTGTTGTGCACACTCACTATGTCTTCGAGTGTTTCCCCGATTCCTGAACCTGACCTCTGTGAAGAAAGAGCCTCGATCACGTGCTTCATCTGTAACACAGAGCCCGGCCGTCGGCCTTCAAACTGGCCGCACCTCCGTCACTGCGAGCCTGACCCGAGTCTGAAGCCTCCGTCGCCTGACCACGACGCCGTACCTCTGCCCTCAGTTCAGAGAGACACCGGCAGATTCAGACCCACCATATTGCACCATTAGGACAGGACGCCCGCCCTCGATTTCCAGCAGACGTTAGCGGTTAAAGCTCGGCGGCTGATTGCGGTGAATGAAGTCGATGCCGTCAGGATGCCGCTGCTACAAAATCTCTGCTGCTGCTCGCCTCACGGCCCAAATCAAAAATGGAGGATGCTGTAAAGCGGCTCGTGGTGCTGTGATGTCCCCGGTGAGTTCATCACCTGAAAATATTCAAAGTACTCAGTCAAACTGTCTACACTTGAAGGGACACGGAGCACCTTTCAAAGCTCGTGAAGGATATTTTTAGAGGACTCGGTGCTTTTCTCCTGATCTGCCTCTGATGATCAAACAAACGATTAGTGAGATGAGCCTCCCGCTGAGCCAGCGTAGCGCTGACCAATCAGAAATGTATGATTACACATCAGCACACTGTTACTCTTTATTGCTTACACTAAAAAGAATCAGCATTTCTAACTCGGTATCTATTACCCCGGCACCCCCGCACGACAGACATCACAGCTTGCGATGTTTCCACGTCACTTTTTCTAACCATACGGTGACTGAATGTTTGTTTCAGCTGCCCAGAAGCCTCTGCAGCGAGGCAGACTGGACCAAGTCTGCAGGATGGGAGCATTGATATGCAAATTCATTTGCAGTAGTTTCACAGCTGGGATCCTGGCCTCTGCAGAGCAAGCGTCCCTCCTCAGCGAGCTGCAGCGACCACAGCGGCAACACCGTGTCTCTCGGGATGTCTCGCTCTGCTTCTCCTCCAATTCTTTCCATTTGATTATTGAAACACACCAAAATTAATGAGAGGGGGAATTACGGCAATCGCAATTTGCATGCTCCACATTTTGAGGTTTCTGTCAGCAAACACAGAGTTCACAGTTGTTCCAAAACCATTTTTAGATCATCTCTTGTTGGAATTTCAGAGTTTCGCACTGACACACACACGTGCACTTTTTCACGATTCAAGCAGGCAGAACTGCTCAAGCGTCAGACGGGCACCTCTGGAGCAGCCGACGGCTAATTTGCGCTAAAGCGACGTCACAGCACAGCGTGATCACACGCGGGACGTGAACGTCTGTGCCAGCAAGCTCACCGTCACCATCTGCGAGTTAAGACCGGACGCTATCAGGTGTGATCCGACAGGAGTCTGCCCACGCGAATCTAAAGTCACCTGCTTTGACTCGAACACATCTCCTCGCTCCTCTGCATCACGCCCGGACAGCTTCCTCCTGGTTCTTACGACACACTTCTCTTCTAAACTGAGCTGAGGTCTGTGTGAAGGAGCCGTGTGTTTGATTCCCTGTTCAGCTGCTTGCATCGCTCCTTTCTCAGATGATCCCTGACCAAGATAAATATAATAAACAACCTGAACAATATTAAGGACACCGATCTGTTCCAGTCCGTGTCCGTGTGTTCCTGCAGGCTGAAGAAACGCAGGAATCATTCTCTATGAGAGGAACACGTTTAACAGGCAGCTGTTACGTACACTGTTGTTATTGATGGTGCTCCAGTTACAGTGAAAGCAATAAAAAAATAGAGTAAAGGTCACATTCACTGAAACAAAACATAATGTATTCACCAAACGTCCCACCCTCTAGTTTACATGGAAATATAATCTGTCCATCCCTTCAGAGGAAAACCCGAGTGCTCATTAGATAAGGAGCTTGTTTTCACGGTGCCAGGCTGTTTGTTCACTTCTTCCATAAAAGGTCAAAAGAATATTTTAAACAACAATTCCACACAAAAGGAAACATTAACACACACACAGTAGCGGGTTTTCCTGGCAGCGCCCTGCGGCCAGTCAGAAAAAACGCAAACAAGGGGAAACGTCGGCCGGATCTAACAGAAGCAACGAGTTGGTTAAATTAAACATGTAGAATTAAACAAAGGAGCGAGAGCGCCAACAAATCTCCCGGCACAGATGTGTGGGAGCGCTCTTTGCGGCCTTGCTCTGAAATGAGAGTGACAGCAGTCTGTCTGTTCCTCTCATCATGTTAAGAACACGTGGAGTTGAAGACTTCTGAGGCGGGCGACGCAAAAGGCCTAAACTTTGAGTGCCACGTCGTGCCAGCGGGTTGATCATTTTTGGGGCACCGTCGATAAAATCGTACTCTGCTCAAGGTCTTATTCGCCAGATATACTGCAACTTTGTTCACTTCTTGAAAATGAAGAGTAAGTTGAAGGATCGGACACGCCTGAGCAGATCCAGGACACATCAGAAAAGAAGAGAGATCTGAAAACAGCAGAAGCTCTCCGTACACACCGGAGAAGATGATCTCGAAAAGGAGGACCTCCAAATTTAAATCAGATAAGGTTTATTTTTATGGGCTGATTCTCAGAACTTCTTAAAAACTTCATA
Organism: Tylochromis polylepis; assembly: GCA_015107715.1. Lineage (NCBI taxonomy): Eukaryota > Metazoa > Chordata > Actinopteri > Cichliformes > Cichlidae > Tylochromis > Tylochromis polylepis. Next base: position 9,656 of record VVHJ01033666.1, read on the forward strand.
CATGACATTACTTTTTATATCGAGACACCTGTTGTTGTGCTTCGAAAGGAAGCATTTGTCTCCTGAAGACACCGTGGATCTTCCACTGACCGGCCTCGACCTTCATCCTGATTAGGCGGTAATACCCAAGGCAGCGGCAGCTGGAAAAAACATTTCCTGAAACACACGTGGACTCTCGGGACTCACTGTGACATTTGCGAGGCATTAAGTCACGTGCTGTGCAGCGTGCGGCCGAGCTGAGGCGAGTCACGGAGGATTAGAGAAACAGATAAAACGGTGACTCTGATGTTGGACCAACACCGAGGCGTTTATTTCACACTGACGTCGGAGAGCGGCGTCTCCTGCAGCTTGGCCGCAGTTATCACGTGAAGTCATCGACACTCACTGAACAGCTGCTGAACCTGATGTCACATGCGCTTCCCACACAGCATACGTGCACTCATATGGCACGGCACGTTAGCGTGAAGGTTGGCCGGTTCTCGTTTCCTTCAAGGATTCAGAGAGTAAACGAGGTCCGCTGACGGCCTGATCCGCTGCACGGGGCCGGGAGTGTAAACAGTGCTCAGAGGCCCGTTTATAATCGCTCCATCGCGTTCGTCAGAATGTTTAACCAAGCTGTAATCTGGCATGTGACAGTCCTCCTTATAGAGAGTTTATAGCACAATAAACAACATCCATCCATTCATCCACCCTTTTCTGCCTATCCAAGTCGGGGTGGTGGGGGGGCTGGAGACCCTCCCAGCTGCCACATCACGTACTCACATCACCAGTTAACCTGTCTGGCTTTGCGTGAGGATGCCGCGCCACCATCACACCACACAGAAAGGCTCAGATGGTGGATTCAAACCCAGGACCTTGTGCTAACCACT
>VVHJ01033670.1:0-16482 GCA_015107715.1 Tylochromis polylepis
CTATCTCTACTTTTAAGATTAGGCTTAAAACTTTCCTTTTTGCTAAAGCATATATTTAGGGCTGGACCAGGTGACCCTGAATCCTCCCTTAGTTATGCTGCAATAGACGTAGGCTGCCGGGGGATTTCCATGATGCATTGAGTTTTTCTTTTCCAGTCACCTTTCTCACTCACTATGTGTTAATAGACCTCTCTGCATTGAATCATATCTGTTATTAATCTCTGTCTCTCCTCCACAGCATGTCTTTATCCTGTTTCCTTCTCTCACCCCAACCGGTCGCAGCAGATGGCCGCCCCTCCCTGAGCCTGGTTCTGCCGGAGGTTTCTTCCTGTTAAAAGGGAGTTTTTCCTTCCCACTGTCGCCAAAGTGCTTGCTCATAGGGGGTCATATGATTGTTGGGTTTTCTCTGTATCTATTATTGTACGATCTACTGTACAAATATTAAGCGCCTTGAGGCGACTATTGTTGTGATTTGGCGCTATATAAATAAAATTGAATTGAATTGAATTGAATATGGCACACGTGGGAAAAAGATGTGGTGATGTTTTCGAGAAATTTTGTCTCAACAGTTTCCCTTTTGCACGAGAGACTGGACTAAAGCTTTTCTTGGAGCATATGTTGCCAGAAACCTTGAAGGTCAGATCATTAGCACTGGTTGGATAATGTATGTCCTTGTGCCCAAATGGTCCCAGACACAAGACAAAGGCGTTACTCCCACATACTTTCCAGGAGGGAAAACTGATACACCAGACCTTGAGTCCAGATCAAGGCGTTCAGGAGACTTTGAGTTGTTCTAACTTGCCTCATTCATGGATACCTCAGTAAATGTAAACACACATAAGACACAAAACACAGACTGGAATGTCAAGATAACAAACAGTACGTCTTACTTGCCAGTCGAGGTTCCTCCTTTGTGTCTGAATACTGGTTGAGGTGAACTTTGGTTATTTCATGTGTCCAAAGTGTGTTCAGAGATTTGAAGATACAGGTCAGAAGTTGGTTAGACCTTCTAACCAAAAACAGAAAAAAGTAAAGTTTTCAACTTTAAGACCACCATAATAAGCACTAACAATCAAAACTGCTGGTCTCCTGTATATATAGTCTGTGCATAAAAATTTTCTTCATATGCAAGAGTGGTGTACGTGACTTTGACTTACATGACTTCAAAGAGGCTATGGAGAACTGAAACTACCAAAATCTAAATATATATACTTGTAATAACAAACTAATAAAGAAAGTAATGATTTGATACAGTAATGTGCTATTTAATGCGATTATAAATAAAACTATAAATAACTGTAAGGATGTATTATTTTATCTTAGCATTTACTTCCATAAATATACTTTTTTCACCAAATGTAGTTCCTACTAATGTATTTCTGCTTTACTGTGAAAATGAGTGGGCTGTCACTCACCACAGAGATGGTTACGGCCTGTCAGGTTATTGAGAAGGAACTTTAGTAATCGAGCTGAAATTTATATTGTCAGAGGTACTGTTAAAATTGAAAGGAAATAAGTGAATTCATACAAAAGCACATTAATAGATAGATTTTTAAAAAAAAATCCTATGGTACACCTGTTCAGCTGCTCATAAAACAAATGTCTAAACAGCCAATCAGATGGCAGCACCTCAGTGCATTTAGCCATTTAAGTTCAAACCAAACATCAGAATGGGGGAGAAAGGTGGTTTAAGTGATTTTAAAGGAAGTGTGATTGTTGGCGTGTTTAAAAAAAACTACTGATCTCCTGGGATTTTCCCACACTACCAGAAAATGCAAAAAGGACAAAATGAGTGGAAATTCTCTGGAGGAAAATATCTTGTTGATGCCAGAGATCAGGGGAGAATGGCCAGACTGCTTTGAGCTAAAAAAAAAAGAACCACTCTTTAGAACCAAGGTATGCAGAAGAGCACACAACATGTAACACCTTGAAGCAGATGGGCTACAGTAGCAGAAGACCATACTGGGTCATATTCCTGTCGGCTAACATCAGGAAAGTGAGACTAAAATTTGGTCTGAATTTGGTGTAAATAAATAGTGTGATGGCGCGTGTGTGTGTGTGTGTGTGTGGGAGGGGTGGTATTTTCTTGGCACACTTTGGGCTCCTTAATATGAACTGAGCATTGTTTATACATCAAAGCCTACTTGAATATTACTGCGGAGCATATTCATCTCTTTATAACCAAAGTGCAGCTGACAAATCTATAGCACCTGCATGATTCTGTCAAGTCAATATGGACCAAAATCTCTGAGGAATGTTTCCAGCACATTACTGAATCTCTGTCATGGCAGTCCTGAAGGCAAAAGTGGGTCCAACCAAACACTAGCAAGGTGTATTTGTGAGTGTATACTGCCATTGTTTCCCCTCTGTATCCCCAAGAAATTGTCAAAAATAGGCAGAATCTTCACACTGTCTCACATTCTGTTCTGCACCATCTCTCCTCAGATCATTCAGATGTCAAGTTCAGCACGGACAGTATGCAGGTTCATTCTTAGGTAAACACAGAAGTTGCAAAGCGGAGCCCTGCTGTCCTGATTCATTGTCGGGTGGTGACTGCAGGCATGCTTGGACACATGGATCACATTGCTTTTGTTGGGACTGTCCAAGGTCTGCACTGCTCCTCATGACATCAAAGGGCCATGTCAGTGTGCGTTAGCAAAGATGAGAGGCGGTACAAGCACAACTCAGTGGAGTGTGATCAGCAGGGCCCACAGTGCACACTCTGGACAACACCGTGTTGTGTTAGCAGGCAGGGTAATCACGTAGCACTACCAAAACACTCAAACACAGGAGCTGCAAGAAAGAACAAACAGGTGATGATCAGGATGGAGAAAGGTGGAACATTTGAATGGAGGCAGAGAACACTGTATGGGGATAGACTCTGTTCATGTGGTCTAATGACTCACTAAACACACATCAGAACAAAAACAGGCTGCTGTGTTATCTCCTGTATGTGCTTCTGGACTGGATGTATGTACAACATTCAGCTATTTGATAAGAGCTACAATAGGACAGAGGTGAAGCAGGTTGGGAGAGAGGATGGTGGAGGTCAGGAGTCACCACACAGGAGGCAAAACATCCTCTGCAATACTCCCAAAAATCACATCCCCTTGCATTGCTGCAGCCAGACCTGAACATCCTTTTAGCAGTCCAAACACGGCCTCGCTCTTCCCTGTACACCTAGTCTGTAACAAATAACACGGAATGAAAAAGTCATCTGTGAAAATGTTTGGATTGTTATGTCTGAGAGGCACACCTGTTATCTCCCAGCTGTATAATATTCTTATGTGCTGCAGTTGTAGTTCTTTTATTAAAAAAAAACAAAAAAACCCAAACAACATTTAACCACTTGATGATTTTCATGTGTTAGTTCCAAAAGAAAGAATTAAATATTCTTACATTAAATTGGGAGAATGCTGTGAAACCAGTGCTTTGAAGGGAAATTAAATGCATGCTGTTCTTGAAATGACATGTTGGATGTCATGCTTTGCATTGTCTATTTACAGTAGTATCTTTAAGAGTAATTTAAGATTTCTGTGTGCAGACAGCAGTTGTTGCCCTTAAGGTTTGAACTGCTGTGAGCGTGTGCTGGGGTTTTTTTTTTCACAGTGCCAGTTCTTTGCGCGCACAGAAAGAGGTGTTTTACCGACAGGTGTGACTCCTGACCCTATCCTGTGTCTGCATCTGTCAACACATCTAACCCCGATGTCTCAGCTCAGGCGTGGAGAGACACGCTGCACCATCACCGGCTTTGTCTGCTCACCTGCTCACATGGATACAATATCCAGTCTGTTGAGCAGCAACAGCTCGCGCTTGTAATTGCTCTTGATTTTGCAGTTCCTACGCGGATTCTGCAGTCTTGTCTCTGACAAGTTAAAAAACATAAAAGTGGGATGATTGAACAACGAGTGTGTTTTTTTTGACAGCGTGTACTCCATTTTCTGAACCGCCCTTCAGTGAGTAATGAGGAGGGGACTGATTGTAAACTACATGCCGATGTTGAGCAAGAATTTGTACACTGGAGATGATGTCAAAGCCCAAACATCTTTTTGGCAATTCACCAGTGAGTTTCCTTAATTTATTTTCTGGACAGCAAGGTTAATCTTTACACAAAGATAACATTTCTGGCAAGAGTCCTGAATGACACAAACACACACAGGCATACGCGTGTATACTTTCATTCAACCGGCAGATGACTCCAGATGTTTCCTAAACAGATGAAAGGCAGGGAAGCTCCTTGCCAGCCTGCGTTAGACTCAACGAACGCTCGGAAGCTGGCCAGCTGGAAACACCCAAGCTTCCATACTGTTTCCTTCTCAGTGGTCCCTCCCTGCTGAGGCCCCATGGTTGCGATTTATATCCCCAGGATGCAACAGGCTTGTGGGGAGGACGAGGGGTCTGACACCACTGTCGTTCAATAAAGCTTCACGATAAGAGGAGATAAGAGAAGAGAGGAAAAGAATAAAATGAAAACGGAGAAACACAGTCTCTAAGAACACACTGCAAATGTGCTTGTTTCAGTATGTTCATTTATCTAGTTAGACTGGCCTGCTTTTTGGCAATCTCATCTAAGTGGACAAATTATTTCTCATTCGGGGTTTTAGATTGGCAGCAAGGAATTATTAAACTTTTCCAACAGACTTGTCTTTCACCACGGATCCACTTCATGGAAATGTCAGGATGTTATTAAATCTGCCTCTCGAGCTCTGCAGACCTTGTGGTCAAGACCTAGGCTTACGCATGAAAAAAAAGCAAATGTCAGCTTAGCGAGGCTCCAGCCGCAGCTCAAGGTGTGTGAGCCACCCACGTTTTTCTTCATTGTATCTGAATAATGTAACATCAGTGGAAGCCACAAACCTCTCAAAATGTCACTAGGAGTCAAAAGTAGGTGTGTCTTTCACCTGAATGGGAACAATTATGGTGTTACCTCAGTTCATACAATGGGCCCATTGTGAGGAGTGTAGCTCCACGGGCTGCTGGTGGATCTGAGGCTTGGCAAGATGAGAGTGGGATGGGGTTGAGGTGCAGAGCGAGCCCACCGCTGAATCACTTGCTTTGTTTGCAGACATATCCCGGGATTTTTTTTGATCATATGGTTGGAATGGATGGGGGACTCAAAGCTGCTTAACTTTGCTTACAGTCTGGGCTGCACACTGCGTCACGCAGATGTGAGAGCATGTTTAATCTCGCATTGAATCCCGTTCTCACTTTAGAAAACCATCCAGATTTGGCTTTAGACACACAAAATGCTAGCAAAAAAACCCAGTATTATTTCACAGTTATTTCAATGTTTTACAGAAGTTGTGTATAAATGTCTGCTGTTTGATTTACTGCAGATGGTGAAGAAGACACAGCCTTTTGTGTTGTGGACTCATTGATTCGGTGATCTGCTCCACACTCTGCTCATGCCTCCTTTGTGAAGGTGTGTGTGTGTGTCACCTGCTGCAGTTCTTTCAGCTGGTTGTGATTCACCTGCATAGATGCGTGTCTCATCATGACGGAGTCTCCCATGTTTCAACAGGTGTCTGGTAGGGCAACAAAGTGAACTCCTTAACATGGGGGTATATTCAGCAAAGGGCTACAGGGATCTACGTGCAAAAACCAGCTGTCGTTGATGTTCGGCTGACGGGGTACTTGTTAATTTAAAAGATTTTCTCAAATCAACTATTATGGATTTAATAGTAGTGAGTACCTCAGATATTTTATCTGCCTCCATCAAAAATGTGTCTTCACTTTGTTTTCTTCTGCTTTGAGCATCTCTGATATGCATCCGTACGTGTGACTTTTGACCTGCTGAAGCGTGTCTGTATACTGGGTCATGTGATCTTGGAAGTGTGTATGGAGTGTGCCAGCTTTGAGTATACGTGAGGCAGGCTAAGTGCTACAGGTGTGTGCGTCAAATGCACAAACCGGCCGGACAACTTGCTGATTCAGTCCTGCGGTGCTAAAGATGTCTGTTTGTGTGTGTGCGTGCAAGACACTGAGTCTACTTAGCACGGCTAAGCCGGGCAGGCAGAGAGCGGAGTAGAGGGCAGACTATAGCAAAGCACAATAATAAGGTCACAAAGCACAGCCTCCATGCTCGGCTCCCGTGATCCCTCAGCTGATCCTGCAGCTGATCTGACAGAAACAGCCTCCTTGTTCCACTCAGTCAGCACATCAGCCCCTTTCAACTTCATCCAGGTTGCTAAATACATAGATTAATACTCTCGCTACATTCTGCACCACCTGCTTAAACCCTAAAATATCTTAATGTGGACCTTTCAGCAAAACCTCAGACTACTTCAGGGTGAGTTTAATCGTTCTGGTGCCCTTGAAGACGACTTAAAATGTATCTGTGTAGCTGCATTCCTGTGGAGGCTTTCAGCATACTCATTTATGTACGACATATACCTGTTTCAGAGGAAAATAATAAACTGTTGCTAGATGCCTTTCTGGGGATGTCAGAAGTTCGTTTTTTACCAGCAGGCCATTTCTATTTGTGCTCTATGAGTACCCTCTCTTCTCAAAATGTCTTGTGGTTTCATCACAGGCTCTGTTGGCAGAAGTCCTGACATGACCTCAGGTTGAATGCAACAAGATACAGACCCAACAGGTTATTTGAGTGTTGGTCTGTGCTGTTCATTAATGCCACGCTTCAGGTCCTGGCGTGCCTGTGTTGTTTTTGTTTCACATGACACGATGAAACAACAGAGAGGCCGAAGTATTTAGCAACAGCTTGGAGTATTGCAAAAAGAGAGAAAGACTATCCATCAAAACAGCGAACCAAAAACAAGACTGTGATGAAATGTGGTCATTTTATACGCTGGGACAACAAGCACGATCGATACCAGAAATGTAAAAAAAAAAAAAAAAGGAAAAAAAAGTAGTGTGTACCACTTTTTCACACTTTTAAATTTAGTAAGTGCTATTTCCTTTAAAAACAGACGTCGGTTTCATTTTTGCAAGGCTGCTGTAGTGATGCCAGCTTTGCAACACAAGTCAGAAAACAAGGTAAATGAGGCAAGCTAATAAACTGCAGTTTCAGGAAACAATTCAATTCAGTTTTATTTATATAGCCCTAATTTCCAACATTCAACACAAGGCGCTTTATACTGTAAAGAAAAGATCTTACAATATTGAAAAATAAAATATTACAAACAGAGGGCTTACTTTTTATGACTTATACAGAAAAAGGAAGCAGCTCTTAAATATATTGCATATGCATTGCATATATTGCACAAATGTACTAAAATAAACTGCTCAGCTACTGTATAAGTACAGTAGATTTACTTAACTACTTTGAGCTGAATGTATAAATATAGGCATATATGCCTGTAGCCTCATAATTATCTTTAAAAATGAACTCATGAGTGCACTAAAAAAAGCTCAGCAAGCTATAGCTGGTGGAATAGCCTAGAACTGCTGCCCATATAAATACATCATAGGGGCACAGCCTTGAAGAAAAAGGATACTCTCTTTATTTTCCATTTCAGCCTTCAGGTTCTTAGACTTTGTATTTCCTGACCCTTAACTATCGAGTCCTGTCATCACACCAGCTATGGTGAATCAGCAAATGAACGAGTAGCACCTTCATAGCTGACTACGCCGCTGTCTGAACTCCTTTCTTTCTGAAATTCCAGCTCTTGTTCCGATGGCAATGAAGAAAAAGAACAAGTCGACAGGGAAGTTTCCATAAGGAGGCGTCATACTTAGTTTATCCCAACACTTGACTGATTGTTTTGTTCTACAGCTTGATGGCTCTTTCTCCAGGCAAACCATGTGCTAATACTGTATATAACTGTGCATGTGGATAAACACAATAGACTAACTGTTCTCTTCTTCTGCATTTCCCCTTCTCATTCTCCTTCGCTTTGTAAACTCATGAGCTTGTTATGTGATCATAATTGTGCTGAAAGAGCTGGGCTTATTGGACGGCAGCATGGGGTGTGTAGTGGTGGAAGAAATATTCAGATCCTTTGCTTAAAGCCGGGGGTAGGAAGGCATTCTCTGTGGTTATTGGGCAAAAAAAAAAAATCCATTATAACCTTTCAGCATAATGTAACTCAAGTGGTCTGAGAGGAAATGCACTTCCTACTGATTTTGTTGTCAGACTTTAGAAAATCTAGCTTATGATGGGAGATGTTAGTCAGTCACAGGTCTTTCCACAGAGGAGCATTTCTGTTGTCTGTTCTACAAATGCAGATTTGTGTGCATGTCTCCTAGAGATATTAGGAACACACACAGGAAAATTTGCCACTTTAGCATCAACAACTGGCTGCATTCAACAACATACAAAAACCCCCCCCACTTATTAGAGTCTAAAAGAGATGCTGACTGTAAAAAATATGGAATGTGTTAGTACTGGTGAAGGGCAGCTTTCATTAGATACACTATATTGCCAAAAGTATTCGCTCGTCTACCTTCACACACATATGAACTTGAGTGACACCTAATTCTCAGTCCATAGGTTTTGATATCTGTCCACCTTTTGCAGCTATAACAGCTTCAACTCTTCTGTGAAGGCTTTCCACAAGGAGTGTATTTGTGGGACTTTTTGACCATTCTTCCAGAAGCACATTTGTGAGGTCAGACGCTGATATTGGACAAGAAGGCCTGGCACACAGTCTCTGCTCTAATTCATCTCAAAGGTGTTTTATCAGGTTGAGATCAGGACATTGTGCAAGCCAGTCAAGTTCACACCAAACATGCTCATCTGTGTCCTTAAGGCCTTTAGCTTATCTCAACAACAGTCCACAGACAGCTTCATTCAATGGGTTTCCATAGCTGAGCAGCTGCATCCAAGCCTTGCATCACCAAGTGCAGTGGTGTAAAGCATGCAGCCACCGGACTCTAGAGCAGTGGAGATGTGTTCTCTGGAGTAACAACTTGTGCTTCTCTGTCTGGCAATCTGTTCCCGCAAAGTTGGGAGCATGACATTGTCCAAAATGTCTTGGCATGCTGAAGCATTTAGAGCTCCTTTCACTGGAACTGAGGGGCCCTGCCCAACTCCTGAAAAACAACCCCACACCATAATCCCCCCTTCACCAAACTTTATGCTTGGCACAGTGGAGTCAGAAAAGTACTGCTCTCCTGGCAACCACCAAACCCAGACTCATCCATCGGATTGCCAGACAGAGAAGCATAAGTTGTTACTCCAGAGAACACATCTCCACTGCTCTAGAGTCCAGTGGTGGCATGCTTTACACCACTGCACTTGGTGATGCAAGGCTTGTATGCAGCTGCTCAGCCATGGAAACCCATTGAATGAAGCTGTCTGTGGACTATTGTTGAGATAATCTAAAGGCCACATGAAGTTTGGAACAGACTGACTCAGCAGAAAGTTGGCAACCTCTGCGCACTTTGCGCTATGCACAGAGGTCTACCACTTTGTGGATGACTTGCTAACGTTCCCAAAAACTTCCATTTTTACTTCCACTTTATTATAATACCACAAACAGTTGACTGTGGAATATTTAGTAGTGAGGAAATTTCACGACTGGACTTGTTGCACAGGTGACATCCTATCACGGCACCATGCTGGAATTCACTGAGCTCCTGAAACCGAGTTCTGCATGCGAATGCACTTGATTTTACACACCTGGGTCATGGAAGCGACTGAAAGACACAAAATTAATGATTTGGATTGGTGACTGAATACTTTTGGGAATATAGTGTATAAAAGCTGATTAGCACAAAAGGTTCTCATAGACTGTCTACAAAAGATGGACATGTTGTCCATCTATGTGTGTAAATGTTGAAGTAAATAAAACTGTCAGATACATGTGTTACAGTAAGAACTGCATTATATCTCTCTAGTGTTAGGTCATTTGCAGTACTTGAGTAACTGTACCTAATCATTTTCATCACTGTAGCTGTAGCTCGCTTTCTTTTGTTTATACATGGCTCAAAAAGCAAATCAGCAAGTGTGTGCATGGTTAAGGTTTCTTTGTTCACTTTTCACCCTAAACCACATGGCGAAAGCCAGGAGGCATCTCCACAAAGATCGCATTCTCTAAGTATAAAAAACAAAAAAGCCTAAACCAAAAACATAACTTCAAGAACCATCAATCGACAACACCCAGGGAGTTTCACTAAATCTCATCTGCACTGTCAAATCGCTGCATCTCTGACTGCACAAAGCAGACATGTAATGTTAAAATTCCAGTAAAAAAACTAAATCTGTTTTGCTGTACTGGCCTTTATGAAATCAATATTACTCCAATCTTTGAATGTGCTACAGAAACTCAGAGAGACTTAAGGATTAGGTGCTGCCCAGGAACGATGCCAGAGTATGCGGGTATAGACAGAAAGAGCCGATCTCCTTGTGTGAGCCAGAGAACTTAGGAATTACAAAAGAAGGCGATCTTGCGTCTTCCCTCCCACCCCCACAGTTCCTGAGTCTATCATGGCTGTCACCTAGCATCAGTGAGCCTAAAGGCTGAAGCTTTTTGTGCCCAGCATCCTGGACTGATCGTGCAAATCGAAGAATGAGTGCACCCATCAAGGAAACTCTCATGCCACAGTGCCATGAAGAAGAAGGAGGGATGTGGGCTGGAGAAAGCCATGAGAATCCGATCACTGAGGCTAATCTGGTGAGCGGAAGTCGTCTTGCCTGTGATGGAGAAAAGGTGGTTTAAACATACACTTAGCGTACTGGATTCTGCGGTTTCACTGCCAAACTTGGCTGTAAAATGGCTGACTGCACACTTAGGCTTCATCCATATTTGATTTCTGTAAACTCTGAAGCTAGAAGAGTTAAGTTCCCTTTTACTGTGCTGCTGCTTTTACAAGAATGTCCCCCACAATCTTTTTATGCACCCTCAGTGCTGTGGTTGCTCGGGTCTCTCTGTGCTGCAGAGATTATAAAGGTGCTGACAGCTGAAAGTGATGAGAACAGCTTGGACGCATCACTTGCTGATTTGCATGGACTTGACAATGTCACTGTGTTGAGCCTTTTCCCCGCTTTTCTTCTATTTCCCCCTCAAGCACATACACATACACATGAGCTGTACATCACCATCGGGAGTGAATCAAAAGCGTGGCTTTGTCTGCGCTGACTTGCAAAACTTTCAGGGAATTTTGAGTGAGATGCTCCAGTTGCTGAATACTTCAAATATGTCACTATCCTCCCACACACTCTCACACCGACTGGATTTTACCATCGACAGTTCAACCACTGACCAGTGCTGATGACTGACACGTGGGAAATGCACGGTTGGGAAGAACAACATTGTCGAAGGAAGTTATTAGGACTGACAAAATGATGTAAGGTGTTGGTAGAGAGACAAACACCATGTCAGTCCTCAGATATGACCAGCACTTCAAAATGACAAGGTTCCTGTTTACTGAGAGGAATGTGACAATCTGGAAGGGAGCCAGAGAGGGATGATGACAGGCAGACGGCCTGTTGATGCTATCATCACCTTCCAATCTGCTTGCGCATACCACAAGATATCGGACATGGTTATGTGACTGCAGTTTACCGTGTGTCTGGCTAAGATAGTAGCCTCAGTGAAACAGGTTGAGACTAGCTTGGAAAAAGAGCAGCAGTGTGTTCATCAAACTGGTTTAACACTCAGGGGAAGGCTGTTGAAAATGAACTCCAGACAATCTTCGGATAAATACACCCAGAGAGGAAAATGCCACAGACAACAATAGGTTTGTTTAGGAGGTTTTTGTTTTTGTAGCATAGTGAACAGTAAGTTTATTCATCATCCTCTGTACTTACTACAAAAATGGTTCTCTTAACAACTGTTAGAGAGTGAGTTTATTGCTGACAAGCCTGGTTTCTTGCTTTACCAAAGTGAAACCATTAAAGACAAACTAAGAGTTGAATAGCAGGCCAATAAAGACAACACACATATATAAATCACATCCTGTCAGCAGCCTAATCTACTTTGTGACTGCTTTTTCACCTGGAGGCTACCTAAAGGAATAAGCCACGCTCAGAGAGAGTTTGGAACAACAGGCTTGACAAAAAAAAAAAACAAAAAGAAAAAAACAGCCCTTCCCCCTCAAAACTCCCCTGACTAAGTCCCGAAACCCCACTGATTCTCTAGCTCACTATCCCAGGCTATATAACACATATTTACCAAACTCACTTAATCCTTTAATTTACGATCCACTTCAGTGCCTCACTGTTGAACATCAGGGCTTCTTTGCCAAGTTTCAGTCTAAAAAACAATGGTAAGAGCACACCGTATGATTAGCTTTTTTGTTTTTCAGACTTACGATTTGCACCACCAGCACTGCAGAGACTTCTGACAGGTGGAGAGTGAGAGCTAAGCCTGCTTCCTTGATTCTGTGGCCGAAGAGAAAATAACAAACACTGGCAGCAAGAAAGCAAGCAACTGCAATAACAAGCTGAAGGCAATGATAGGATAAATCACTTCTTTAACACTTTGTCATTCTAACCCCACTGCTAGGTTGGTATGGCTGTAGTTCCATATAATTTTATTGTTTCAAAACTGAAACTTGTGAAAATGCTCATACAAATAATGATGTCGTTTTGAAAGTGGCCTGTTTTTGGTAAACTGGAACCAGCACACACAATCACTCATTGACCGCACTTGTTCAAATATTCATGGGGTGGAAATATAAGCCAATCACATGACAGGAACTCAGTGCTTTTGAGCATATAGACATGGTTATGATGAGGGACTGAAGTTCAAACCGGGCATCAGAATGGGGAAATAAGGTAATTTAAGTTACTTTGTTGGTGCCAGATGGACTGGCATTTCACAAACTGCTGATCTGCTGGTATTTTGTGACACAATCGTCTCTAGGGTTTACAGAGAATGGTCCGGAAAAGAGAAACTGTTCAGTGAACGGCAGTTCTCTGGGCTAAAAATGCCGTGTTGACGCCAGAGATGAGAGGAGAACGATAACTCAAATAACCACTTGTAACAACCGAGGTGTCCAGAAGAGCAGTTCTGAATGCAGAACACATTGATCTTCGAAGCAGGTGGGCTACACCACACTGGGTGCTACTGCTGTCAGCTAAGAACAGAAAACTGAAGCTACAGTTCACACAAGCTCACCAAAATTGGACCAGGGAAGATTGGAAAAACAGTACCTGGTCTGATGAGTGTCGATTTCTGCTGCAACATTCAGAATTTGGCACAAACTACAAGAAAGGATGGATCCATCCTGCCTTTATCAACGGTTAAGGGCCTGAGCATTGTTTAAACACCACAAATTACATGAGTATTGCTGCTGATGATGTCCATCCCTATATGACCACAGTGTACACATCATCAGATGGATGCTTCCAGCCGGATAACAAGCCATGTCGGAAAGCTCGAATCATTTCAAACTGGTTTCTTGAGGATGACAATGACTCAAATGGCCTCCACAGTCACATATGTCAGTTTAAGAGAGCACCTTTGGGATGTGGTGGAATCAAATCTGGAGCAACTGTGTGATGCTATTATATCAAAATGGACCATCTGAGGAAAGTTTCCAGCACTTTGTTGAATCTGTGCTATGGGGTTTCAAACTGGTACTAATGAGTTGTGCCTAATAATGTGTGACAAACACATTTAATCTCTGACTTAAATAAAAAAGACACATATGAGAGACAGGAGTCCGGAGATAGAAATCCCCATTTTTGGATCTCTGTCCTCCACAAACTGTACAACTACAGGACCACAGTTTCAATACAGATTTAATGACAACCCTGAACATGGACGCTGGCCAGCCGTCATTAATCACCGCTTGAGTCTTATTCACTGGGGGTCTGTTGCGAGCTAAACCGTAGCACTGATGTCAGCCGCACAAACACTGGAAACCACATCACACATTCACAAGAACCAAAGTTTAAACACAACACAAACATAATAACTGTAATAACCACAACACTGCTGAACTGATAGGTAGACATTACACTCACCACAGCAGAGCTGTTCCTTCCTCATTAAATGAAATGTGTAGTACGTGATAACTCAGTGTGAGGACGTAAACTTAAAAGACTAGTACAAATTAGGTTTAACGCACTAATTAAATGTAAGCAAGGACATTATTTGTAATTACACTGTGTGTCTGTGATGTAACAGTGCAGGTGCTATTGTGATTGATCCTCAGATGTCTTGCCTGGGCACGTTTTGTGTTTCTGTTGCCTCATCTAGAAGTGCAGTGGCAAAGATAACACAAAAAGCAGATCATACACACACATGCACCAGCCAGGCTTCTTATCCTTACTACACAAACAAAACTAAAAAAGTTGCACAATGTCTGGAATAAGGGTGAGGATTTGTGTTTTCCTTATTGTTACAGCAACTTTACACTCTTGTCCTATTAACCGCCTATCGGCACATCCTTCTGAGGTTTTTAGGGGACTCTCAGTTGCCCAAGCTGGGACATGCGCCCTTGCATGTCAGGTCAGAAATGCAGATTTGTCAATCATCACTGCAGCCACAACCAATTTAAAATCCCAAGAAACCAGAGAAGAAAAAAATAGCAGTTACAAACTGCGCTGGTTTTCCTTGTCAGACAGGTTTCTTTCCCATGCCAAATGGCTTCCAGATACAAAACAACTTTTTCATAAGAAGTCGTTGCGTAGGATCCATTACTAGAGCAATGAAAAGTTTATATTTACTGATGCGCACAGCTGTAACCAACCCCAAAGATCTTCAAGTTCCTCTTGTTGAACTTGAACAGAGCTACATGTAAACTATGATGTTAAGTTACAAATCAACAGGCAAATTAGATCTGGAATCCCCGAGAGCTGTCTGGGGCCACAGACTGTATATTAATGATGGCTGTAGCCACTGTCACTGTCAAGTCATCAGCCAAGCTTGTTCATCGATCTGCAGTCACAAACTGTACAGGTGCAAAGAGACACATATCTGCTAAAATACTAGATTTTCATTCCCCCAAACCGAAGCACCAACTTCACACATGAGTGGGTTTAAACACACAGCAAGCCACATGATTTGTCAGATAAATTCAATAAAGATGTTTCAAAAGACAGCCCTGCAACAGCCCCTTATCAGCTAATCGCTTATTCCCCTGAATTGGATAACTGGAAAAAGATTGATGGATGGATGAATGTTTGAAAAGGCACCAAGAGCACACGGTGGTGAGGTCTTTGCCATGGTCTCCCCACTCCACCCTCCCCTTCCAGACTCGCTCTCATCTGAGAGAGGGGAAAAAGAAAACTATTACAGGGTAAATTTAAATTGCAGAGCCCCTGTGACATTATTAACAGACATAATGGATAATACCATCATTACTTCCCATAAAGAAACATACAAATTTGTTTTACTTGACCAGTACTTGACTTTGATTAATGAATTCCTTTATGTGGCCAGTATTTGCAGATGTCTACAGAGCTCCAGCCAGGCCATGAAACCACAGCTGATAGTCAGCCCTTTTTTTAGCCCTCGGATCTCAACATAATGTACAATTGATGGTTGCTATAAAAGTATATGGCAAAGCTAAAGGCAAGAATGCAACTGGACTGTAGCATGGCTAAACTTAATTTGACTTACAGAGAGGGATTATGGGGGATTTTTTTTTTAACCATTATAATACTAGAGTTTCACCAGCATGCCAGTAATGCCAACATACCACATTTAAGTAATCGAGTCTACGCACCTTTCCTTTGAAAGGACACTGTCAGGAATGCCTGCCACTTTGCTTCCTTACCTCCTTCTTCTTTACCCTCATTGCACTAAAATCTCATTATTTGACAGGGAACTTTGCGGCTCCAGCATCAGATAACAACAGTATTTCTGTTCATAGAGACAGATACCCACAGCACAATAAAACACTTTATAAATAAAAAACGTCCATGTTCAGGATATAAAAGATCTCTTATGGACTGATTTCTTTGTTTTTTATTATTATATAGTTTATTCTGTTGAAATTCTGTTGAATTTTAAAGTGTTGTAACTGCGGAGCTGCTGTGGTTTCTACACAAGTTTTATGCAACTTTCTTTACTGTCGGAACTTTCATGTTTGATGTCACATGAGTCGAGCAACTAACCAGAAAACATTCGCAGATAATAACAGGGAAGTTGGGGATTGTTTGACATGACTATATTACCCAGTTTTAAGCAAGTCACCTTAACTCAAATCTGTAATTATGTCAAGAAATCGATATTAGCCATATATGCTTATTCTTTAAAAAATTGTGGTGTTTTCAGTCACAGAATAGGATTGTCTACCCTCGGAGAAAATGATCTGTGTTTAGGCAACAAACTACAACCCATCGTGTTAAAAGAATCTCTTGGTGATGTAATTAACCTATAATAACCTACATCTGGCATAGCTATTTTTTTTCTTTCATGTGCTCCCTTGAGGGGTCACCACAACAGATCATCTGCCTCCATCTCGCCCTATCCTCAGCATCCTCCTCTGTCACAACAATCCTCTGCATATCCTCCTTCACTACATCTACGAACCTCCTATGCCCATATTGAAACTATCTCAGATCCACATCCAACTTGGCCTCCTGACTTCTTGTAAGTGCCATCGTCGTCTCCAACCACACATAAC